>JAADKR020000002.1:10116134-10126275 GCA_011763505.2 Lythrypnus dalli
TTTTTTATCCTAAGAACCAATGATTTATAAAGGAAAATCATGAAAATTAACATGGTTGCCTAAACTTTCGCACCCCAATGTGTATATATAGATAAGGGCATTTATTTTGAGCGCATTTTCTGTCTCTTTCTCCAATTTGACTGATACGTTTTTTTCTGCTCCTGAGTTGATTTACGTTTATTTGGGCAGTGTATGCAATGATCTGCCCGCGCAGGTAGACTTTAAGTGTATCCCTTAAGGTAAGATAGGAGATATCCGGGTCAGTGTTAGTGTGAAAAAGGATATTTGTTTCTCCATAAACTCAACAAACTCTGTATCTGATAACAAGGTTGAATTAAAACGCCACTGTCCAAACCCAGGAGGAAGGCCAGGAATAGCAGAGAGATTGTCAGAAGTGAGTGGTTGGATATAACAATCGGTTGATACTCACAGGTAATGACAGAAGGCAAAAGTTGGTGATTTAAAAGGAATTAGTCAATTCTGGAGTATGTATGGTGAACCGGTGAGAAGAAAGAGAACTCTTGGGTGTAAAGAACGCCAAATGTCACATACACCAAAGTCGCTAAGAAAGCCATTAATGATACTAGCCGACCTACTCTAAGCTAAGCTGGGATTGTTGGAAGACCTGTCCAGGACTGGGTCCAACAAGCTGTTAAGATCACCCCCAAGTATAAGTTTATAAGTAGTCAGGTAGATATGAGAACAGTCGATTAAAAAAACTTAGGATCATCCACATTTGGGGCATAGACATTAACAAAGACTACCAGTGTGTTGCACAATTTACTAGAGACTACTACATATCGACCATATTTATCTGAAGTTACTTCATGTGGTTCAAGTGAAATATCCTGATTAATGAGGGTTGAGACCCCTCGAGCTTTGGCCTGAAATGAGGAACTAAAACACTGTCCTGACCAACGCAGCAAACGATTTGAGTCAGAGTCACAGATATGAGTTTCTTGCAATAAAGTTTGTGTACAGATCACAGGGAGTCGCCGCCAAGCAATTGTGCTCTGCACATTAAAACAGCAAATTAGCCGTAACCCACTTGTTTGTGTAGACTCTCAGTCGTCCAGGTAGTGATCATAGTAGAAAAAACTTAAATCTTCAACTGGACAGGGTTGTTTTTTTCCACACACTTGGTAACTTTTGCCATAGATGGAGGCAGTTTACCGCTGAGTTGTTTTTTCTTTAATCACGTCAATTAAAGAGAGGCCGTCTGCTTCTAGCCACAGCAGGAGGAGGAGTGTATCAATGTGATTAGTGTCCTTCCGGTCACAGGGTTTTTGTTCTTACCACAGAGGAGCAAGCGGCTATCAGGAGGAGAACTAACGTCAGCTGATAATGATCACTTGGTGGTCATTTAGCAACGTCAGAGACATGGGTTACACGCAAGTCACATGAATTGTGGAAAAACTGGTCAAGCGCATGGTATATG
Source organism: Lythrypnus dalli (assembly GCA_011763505.2). Lineage (NCBI taxonomy): Eukaryota > Metazoa > Chordata > Actinopteri > Gobiiformes > Gobiidae > Lythrypnus > Lythrypnus dalli. Next base: position 10,117,573 of record JAADKR020000002.1, read on the forward strand.
TGCAGCAGTTTTCTCCCTTCTCCCTTCCTTCCCTTGTTCAGCACGTAACACTGTTTATTTAATAACTGCAGGTTATTAAATAAAGTAATGTGTGATACAGTGCTTCCCAAACTTTTTTTGTCTCATGCACCACTCAAGTCTTTCATTTCTACTCATTTCTACCCTTATCACCGAGGGTGTAGACATTATTTAAAAAATCACCAACTAAAGTTTAATTAGTTTGTCATGTATTGTTTTCTTAAATTCAAACCTTTTACAGTGAAAAATTAAAATTTATGTAATATTTGAAATACTACTTCAGTTTTCATCTTTTTTCTTTTTGGTACTACAAATGCCAACAATTATGGCAGCACAATATTTTGTCAAATTAGCATATCAATAATGTTGGAAAAAGCAATACACTATCCATATCACAAAATGCAACAATAAGTCAATACATTGCCAAATTCACTGAGGGGTTAAATTTCCACACTTTATTGCTGAAAAATGTGAAAATGTTTTTGTCATGATTTGTTCTAATTTAGTTTCATTTTAGCCTTTGTTGTTTTCTCTCTCTTCTTTACACAATTTGGTGTGAAACAAAACTGCAAAATTGCATTTTTTTGTCATGCAGCACTATCACAGTAGATTTCCTAACCCTCAAAGGACAGTGCATTTTTATCAGAGAAACCCCTCTTTAAAATCCTGTTTTTCTTTTTGGTATATCATCTTTTTAGGTGCAAGTCTTGAACAGGTAAAGAAGCTGTCCATGAGCTACGACAACATTGTCCCAGTGCGGTCTGCAGGAGGTCAGCTGGCTCTGCTTGACCCTTCTGCCCCCGTCCTGTTCAAAGGCAGGAGGAGATACTATGGGTAACTTTTAGGCATACCGTACTGTCCATGTTATTTGCAAAAGAGTTAAAACATGCATTTTGATTTTATGGGGAATATGAAGTCATCATCCGGTATGTTTTCCTAATATTCGCCAACTCTACTCATAAAGACGTGATTTTGTCCCTCTATTCTGTGAGTTCAGATGCAACAAGTGTTCAAAGCCTGTGGTGAGGGGGCCCATTGTCGAAGGGGTGGAGGAGATCTCTGAGAAGTTGGTGGCAGAAGGTCAGTTAGAGACTTTGTACGTGTACATAACAATACAATGGCCTTTAATGTTGTACGTTGGGACATTTTAGGCAAAAAAAACAAAACGACCCAGGGACTATGGATGGTTAGTATGGTACCTATACTTTCCATCACAATGATTTGCGTTCTAAGGTCTCTAGTTATTTTTTCCATTAGAGGATACATCATCAGATAAGACAATTGATCCTGGACCATCATAAAGTGCACGGTGATGGAAAGTAAAGACGCTATGTTAACCGCCTATAGCCTCTGGGTCACTAAAACATCAAATAAGTATTTATATCAAGGTTTTTTTTTTCTGCCTAAAAAGTTCGATAGTTGTACCTTTAATAATACAATTACCGGTATACTTGTCACAAAATGTCTCTCAGTTGCTTTACTTGTTGGTGGTTTATAAACGGGTTATTCTCATTTACTTGTCAAGGAAGATACTGAACAGGTATTACCAGTGAAATTGTATTCAACCAAGAAGGAAAGATTTAATATTGGTTTATTAAAACTGATGTATCACAGCTGTTCTGTGGTGATGCAAGATAGTCAGTGCCATATAGGAGAATAACAAAGCTTTTCATGTACTTAAAGTAGGCAGAAATTGATTCATATATATCTCTAAAAGTTCAAAATGACATAAATAAACCAAATTGCTTTTGGCCCAGCACCACTTACAAACATTCGGAATGTTTCAGAGAGTTACACACCATCTTTCATTTGTTAAAAGACTTATTATTGCTCATTATTTTAGACCTGTAAGCTAATCACAGTTAATAAGTATGTGTTAGCGTTTTAGGAAAATACTTTATAATATTGGTCGGAAGTTGGTTGCTTGCGAATTCAGTTTAGGTTCACTTTGACATTCTTTACATTATCCAATATGGTTGCAAGTGGCATATTTGTCACATGACTTAAAGACAGATTGGAATTTGCCCTAAACAATATCTTGTCAAAATATTACATTGACTTTTTTCAATCTCTTTTTGCAGATTCCATTTTTGGATGTATCTGGTTTTAATGCCCAAAATTGTTGGGAGAGTTTATACTATTCAGCTTTAAATAAAGACTTATGACTTTCTTGATTTTTTTTTAATAAATATCAAAGTTGTTGGTTTTTGTATTTGTATTGTCTTAAAAGTGGTGCAAAATGCAATACATTCACAGACACATTACTTTTGAGTTCTAGTCTCTGCTCTGAGTGCTTTGTGTTGTTGGTCACAGCTTTGGGTGTGGAGCTGCTGAGGTACAAGCTGCTGCTGAGGCTGGAGCTCCACGACTCCTCTGGTTCTCTGGACGTCCTGTTGTGGAGAGACTCAGTGAGTCACATTCACCCTCACTTCACTCTGGAGCACAGTTCAAAGAAGGGTTCGAAATAGGGCTTACCAATTTTGGAAAAAATATCTACCGGTAATTGCAATTTGACATGTATTCCTACAGCAATTATTATTTGAGAGAAGACTGTTTGTAGAAGTCTATACTACAGGGTTAGCAGGTTTTAGAAATGTCTACGGAACCCCAAAGAGTATATTTGAGTTTTCAGAAGATATAATAAATTCAACTCAAGATTCAGCTCTTGTAATTTCCTATTCAAATTGAAACACTAGTGCTGAGTTCTGGGAGAAATGTGACCCTTTAGTGAAATTTAGATCAGAAAACAGTCTCAAAATTTGTTCCATTCTGGGATAAAATAGCTCCAGAGGAACAGACAGATCACTGGAACTGTTGTGTTAGGAACAATCACAATAATTTCCTTTGTCATGTCAGTTTTCAAACACAATGTTATTGCTGTAGATGTTTAATATGTTTAAGTACTAAAAATACTGGGAAGGAAAGTAATCTTATGTATGTCCACTGGTTTCTGATCTTTTCCCATCATAACAATATATTTTCTTTATCACCAGGAGTTGTTTTTTAACATCTCTGCAGGAGATACCACAGACAATCAGGAAATACAGAACCACATCTACCAAACCATGGAGACTCTGGGTCCAACAACGGGCAGCACAGGTATTTTCTTTAAACTAGAAACAAGAATATGATCCTGCTCCGGAAATAGCTTTTTGCAAACGTAATGAACCAGTAACTTCCTTTTCTCAGTGAGGCAGCCATGGTTGGAATTGTGTCTTGTGTCATATGAAGCCAAAGACAACAGAGGCATTAACCAGACAGTTTACCAGATCTGCCATCCCACCCTCTGCAAATCCACCCCCTGAGCCTGATGACCTGGTGTTTTACATTTATTTGTAACGTTACAATCTACATTCACGTGCATCATTTCTAGACTCTGTAAAGATAGTGCACTTTTACTTATGTGTTTTTAAGTTTTAGCTGTGTTTTATAAATAAAAAAATATTTGGCATGGGAGGTTTTAATGTGTTTTCTATGTACATATTATACATATTGTCATAGGGGATCAACATGTGATTGTGTTCAACGTAAAAGAACAGGCTCTTCGAAAATGTCCCCACTCTTTGTAGTGGCACAGGTCGTACACTAGGTGGTGAACAAGGTCGTACTTTTTTAGTTACAATTTTATCCAATAAAGGAATATTGATGATAATAATACATTCTAAAGGGCACGATGTTTGTATCTACATGCCATCGCTTTTCTGGTGTAACTTTTCAGTACTTTGACAAATCAAACTCATTTCTGCAGCTTGATTTTTTTGATAATTAATTTGAAGTGCGGATTTCTTTTAATATTTTGGATTTCAAACAGACATATTCTGTTTGCTTTATTCGAATTGTCGTTAAATATTTTTTTTGGGACGATGAATGATGGCCAGACGTTGACACGAGTCTCCGCCCACTCGTCCTCACAGTCTGTGCGCTCTTGGACGCGCCTCTGTGCACGCTGTGCCCTCATTCTCGCTCTGTTTCAAGCCGAGGAAGAGCACATTACCACGGCTGTATGAACTAAAACGCCCCATTTAAACCACTTTTGGATGTAATGGAAAATGCCGTTCACTTTTCCAAATTTAGTTGTTTTTTTTACGTCATGACTAAAGACCGGAGCTGCGCCGACACGCACCAACTACTTCACAAAAAATCAAAAACATGACTCAAGTTGGCCGATGATGGCAATTTCCCTGGCTGATTATATTTACTGATAATGTAAGTGTTATATTTATTTGTCTAAAACGAGTTCCCTTGATCCAAACCATGCTGTACTTTGTCCTCAAGTGTTTAACTGTCTGGCAGTGTAGCATAGCCGTAACGGGAAAGCAGCACGCGCAAGAAAACAAGTATGGATCTCCCAGTGTAAAAAGCCATGAATGGGGCCGTGTCAGCGGAGAGGACACGCCTGAGGAGCATCGTGCCACTGCCCTGGCCACCGTTCTTGATGAAGTGAACGCTTTAAGGAATAGGAATGTCAAAAACGCCATGTGTAAAAGTGGAATAGTTGGAAAAGACGCATTATGCATAGCAAAGGACTATAGGAAAGCGCCGCAGACAGTTAGATTCACAAAAAAAAGACTCGAAGAAGGTGATGAACATGCAAGTAATAGAAGTAAAGGGAGTTCACTGTATAAATTCCGACACATACGAAGCTCTAGACGTGAGAAGCGAAAAGAGCCGGGTGGAAAACGCGCACCTGTTGAGATGGCGCAGGAGATGGACTTCCCGTTTCTGCTCAACACTAGTCACTATGAGACAGATTACCCGCTCCCAGACTTCACTGACAGTCCCACCCTGGTTCCGGAGAGCTCAAGACCCAAACGGAAACTTCACAAGAACCCGTTTTACCCTGTGACCGCAGAGACGTACGGGGCTTACGCGATGCTGATTGTGGCCGGCCTCATTCTAAGCGTCGGACTCATCGGGAACGTGTCGCTGATGTGCATCGTGTGTCACAACTACTACATGAGAAGCATCTCCAACTCGTTGCTGGCCAACCTCGCGCTCTGGGACTTTGTGGTGGTCTTCTTCTGCCTCCCGCTCGTGGTGTTTCACGAGCTCACTAAGGAATGGCTGCTGGGGGAGTTCTCGTGCAGGATCGTCCCATATTTGGAGGTGAGTGAGAGACCTGTGAATTGTCTGTATGTAGGCTAATAAATATCTCAAACTTTTCAGTAAAAGTGTTCCAACGTATTAAACTTCAGTCAGTGTCTGCCTCAGTGAGCAGACGAATATTGAGGATGCTCTAGTGGCCCAAAGTGATCTTTCTTAATCTGATTTCCAAAATGAGGGTTTGCACATAGACCTTTACTTTCAATCTAGACTGAACCGTCAAAATTAAATGAGGCAGGCTTTAACTCATTTTGCCTCTGCCAAATGCTTATGCTATGCTGTGACATCACTTGCTCTGTCTTGAGGTTTTCAGATTCTACAGTGTGACTGTACTACTGATTATATAGCATTTTCACAAATGAGTCCTCAAATTATAACACTGATCATGTACAGTGGTATGAAAAATGTGGGCACCCCTGATGATTTTCATGATTTTTCTTAAATCATTGGGTGTTTGGACCAGCTATGTCAGTTAAATATATCATAGCAGAGTAACACCGTGATATTTGAGATGTGAAATTAATAACTAAATAATATTTATAGGATTCATAGAAAGTGTGCAATTTTTTTTAACAAAATTGGGCAGGTGCACACATTTGGGCACCCCAACAGAAAAATTACATCAATATTTAGTAGATCCTCTTTTATAGAAATCATCTTTCCAAACAACCAATGATATATGAAAAACAATCTTGAAAATTATGAGGGGTGCCCACACTTTTTCATATCACTGTATGTTAGCTATTGGGTGCCCCCATCATTCTCGGCCTTTGGAATGTTGTGATGTCACCTGAAACCCAAAAATGCAAATATTAATATATACATAACACTTATTTCAAGTGCACTGGGTCTTGTTGTTTGTTGTGACAGGCACAGCCATTCATTTCAAACCAACACTCTTCAGTTGTCAGTTTTAGCTATATTCATTGTCAACAAACCATGCTGCCATCTCTTTTGCAGTCTCTATTTCACACACACACAATTATTGTTTTTATTGCTTTTTCACGTTAGCCTGGTTTATTGTTGCTGAATGTGCATCGTTCTTAATCTTCACAGACTGTAAGAGATTAGACCCCCCTCAAAGACTGTCTTATTCAGTTTAGTAAAAGGGGTTCACGAGCATAAGGTTGATGGGATTTTTGAGTTAAACTGACTTTGGGTTTAAGGTTCTTCCCTCTGTCCAAAACTTTTAGCGATTTGGCATTGTTATTATTCAAAGAAGCTTGTCAAATAGAACAGCTTCCACAATCAGAGTGGCTGAAGATTAACCTGTAACAAATCAAAACATTAATTGTTATGCAAATAGTACTTTCTGTTGTACTTCCACTTACAACAGCTGCTAAGAGCTGCAGCAATTGTATAATTGGTAATAGGATACTAACTATACCAACATTTCATAATACAAATAGGTATGACCCTACACATGATTTTTTTTGTTTTTTTTTGTTTGTTTACAAATTATGAAAGAGTGGGTTAAATTTAAATTGTTAGTTGTGAGCCACACTCAGTTCTAACTTCCCTAATGCATTTTTAACACCCCAATTCTGGTTTTCGAAATACAACAACAAATTTTATTGTACTACTTGAATACTATGATTAAAGCGAATCAAAGTGATATGTTTACATCAATAGCAGCTGTCTACCATATTACCATAATATATTATAAGGACTGATGTGGCAGGATTACACATTGTTTAAAGTTAAAGCCACTAAGCACTCATGTAAACATTTTAAAAGATATGGATTGGTTTTAGATATCAAAACTGTCCGTTCAATCTTAGCAATAGTGTACACATGCACTGATCCCTTTGTGGTTTAAGGGCACAATAATCCCACCCAAACACCAGGAGGATTAGACTAAATCGAGTGTCCTACCCCCGACACTTAAGGGGTCAATGCATTAACCTACTTACTTTAACACAATGCCTTTAAAATTAACATTTTAAACAATATCATCATGGTGCATTTACAGAGAGAGATTATATTTATTTTGTGTTATCAGAGAACCATAGTAGCAGCGCACTTGTTATAACCAGACATGTCTGTTATTTGCAAGGAAATTGAGTTAGTAATTATTGTATTGGTTCAGGAGCAGGACCACGACTCAACCAAAGTGCTCTCCGTCTTATAGCTCTCCAAGCTATAAGTTGGAGAGCACATGTGGCATCTTTCTTGTTGAAAGGGCTGAAGCTCTCCAGGCGCCATATTGGTGGGTCCCTGCAACGCGTGCTGATCGGGGGATTAATTCTTCGTGAATTCCCCCTGAATTTTTCGGGTGCAAGAAAACAAAAAAAAAAAAGATTTACGGAGCAATAGCGAAGGACCAAGCGACGAAGAGACAGAAAATATAGGAAGGACATTTCAGTGTTTTCCCTTAAGATTACCATTGTTTATTGTGGTTTCCCTTCACATTGTGTATATTTGAGGTTGTGAAATTGACATTTAGCTACACACCACACTCATTATGTTTCTAAAGTTTGTCACAAGCCAGAAATTAGTGACATGGCCCTAAGGCAGGGCGGTATGAGTCTAAAATTATATCACGATATAAATGAAAAAATATCACAATACAATAAAACTGGCAATAGTCACAGCTGGGAAAATTGTGTAAAATGTTATTACCGTATTATTTATGTTTATGTTTATGAAATTAACCTTAATCTATGAGTTACCTCCATCTTCAAGATAATTAAAAATGAGATAAAACATAATTGCTGCAATAACTGCTTTGCCAACAAGGAACACCCTAATGCCTGGCTCTGCCTCTGGATTTTGCAGTGTTTTGGAGAATGGGAAAGGCTCATGAGGAATAATAAATGCATTTGTGACACAGGCAGCAACAGGACTAAAACCTTTTGCATTTTCATATCCCACATTTCTCCTCCTCTTTCTCTTGCTGCAGCAACCGCGCTTACTACGCAGAAGTGAGAGAAGACTCGCTTACGTGAGATCGCAATGAAGACGTCACAGATGAAATGAATCCTATTCGCCTTTATACCATTTCTGCATCGTGGTTTTCTTTGCCGTGTAGTTGTTCGTGCCGAGCTGACGAAGGCTAAACTTAGCAGCTTTAACTTGTCAGAGTTCATCCAAGACGCAGATCAAGAGCGCTCTCCTCCAAACATGATCTACCAGAGCGTCATTCGTTTAGTTTTTCTGTTCGTCAAAATCAGCTGTAGTGCACAGGCAAATGATTTTAAACACAAGCTTGCATTACAGTATATTTGTGACCCACAACATTGACAGGAGGCAAAAAATAAGTAATAAGAAATTTGCACTATATTATATATTATAATGTATATCACTACTATACTATACACTGCACTATACACTACTCACAAAGTTAGGGATATTTGGCTTTCAGGTGAAATTTGTGGAAAATCTAAAACATTCACGCTATGGTGATATCATATCATGAATGTAGGACATTTAAGTAGAAGGATGCACTGGTGATTTCCTCACCAAAAGTTAACAACAATGGTGTGTACACCACAACAAAAAATTGCAACATCTCGTTAACTCGTCATGTGCCCTTGAGCATCAATTACAGCTTGACAAAGACGTCTCATGCTGTTCACAAGT
>JAADKR020000002.1:10383620-10395029 GCA_011763505.2 Lythrypnus dalli
TGTGTGTGTGTGTGTGTGTGTGTGTGTGTGTGTGTGTGTGTGTGTGTGTGTGTGTGTGTGTGTGTGTGTGTGCGTGCATGGCCTTCGCGTCAATTTATGCATGTGAAGAATTGGCAATGTGGGACGGTTGTGAGAGCTAGAAATGAGTTGGGGACACGGCTAACAGTTTACATTCAACCTCCTTATTCTGCCACTGTTTGAGAATAGGAGCTTTAAGGCATGATACTGCAGGCAAAACCCTTTTTTTAAGTTTTGGGTCAATTTCTTACCATAGAGATTTTCACCTACGATTTTCAACAAAAATGCCTAATCTTCGCAAAAACATGTTTAATTATTGTATGTTTTTCTATAGATTTAAAAGGGAAATTATAACTTCAAGGGCAACTTTCTCAAAAGGCATTTTTCTGACATTGTATCAAAAGTACAATATAATTAATAAAAAATAATATAAGTGTAGCTCCTACAGACTTAAAACCTTCCAGTCTTTTACTTAACCATATTTAGATTTTTTTTTTTCAGAGGGATTTTGTAATTTGTAGCCTGATTTATTAATTATAATTATTATTATTATTTAAATTACAATGTGAATAATAATAAAATCCCATCTGAAAAAGTCTTTGTTACAATATAGTTACATAATAAAATGTAGACAATTTTGTGCATTTTCATGCCTAAAATGTATTTATATATATAAAAACATAAAATGACAGAAAATTTGCAATACATTTTTTCACTTCTTTATGCTAGTAATCTATACTTTTTTCCCCTGTTTCCCTGCAGCATCACACCTTAAGTTTTCAAAGATGACAGTTCTTCAGTGATCTACTACATTCTTGTTAAATCAAAATGATTTGTGTGGGTGCTCAGACTGACAATTCTCTCCTTGAGGGCGATCAGCTCCTCCTCCTCCTTCTTCCTGCACTCAAAGTGAGCATCGATCAGGCCCTGCAGCTCAACCAGATCCTTGTTCTGACGCTTCTTCTGGATGTCCTACATTGCACAGTAACACAAAAAAATATAAAAATAAACTTTTAACATCTACCCATACAGGCAGACAAGATAAAACAGGTAGGGAAATACACTCACATCAAAGTCCACTTTCTCACCATCGGGGATTTTGGGAGCGCTTGGCCTGAGGAATGGCAGTTAACTCGTGTTAATTTAGACATGACTCATTTTGGCACAGTGTTTAAAAAAATGTTTCAATCAATGCCTTTGTAATGAAAAGAACTCACTTGAACTTTGGCTTCTCCTCTGCAAGTTAAAAATGAAGAAGGGACAAGTACATGTGTTTGGGTTAGAAACACTGAAGAATATTGCATTTCTGTCAGGCATTACAAGGATGACTATTATGTCCAGTTAAAAAAAGCAACACATCTTTTTTTAAGTTGAGGTTAGAAAAAATAGAAACCCAAGAAAAAAATACATTAAAAAAGATAAGGATAAGCAAAATCATCTTGCTGTAAGTGAAGTTACGCTATGTTAAAATACGGTTTAGAAGTCCTTAATCCCTGTCTATTGAGTTTGTTGGCTTGACCCCAAAATCGTTTATATCAAGCAAGACAAAGTTGTACTCTCATGTTTCCCTGAAGAACCAGATTCCTGCGGGTCATGCCATGCAGACTCTGTGGCAGAGTTTATTGGGGTCGCTGCAGTGAAGCACATGTTAGCGTTTATATTCTGTCACCCTTTCTGTTTGCTCAGCACTTTAGTAACGATTTTAATCTTCCAATTGCACTCCTAGAATCGGACAACAGATAAAATTTGGACAGACATTTGGTGAATAGCAGGCGTTCCCAGCCCAGTACAGGACAGACGTAGACCAGGGCACTGTGGTCCCCCCAAAACCAGAGTCTCATTAAATCAACATACCTTCCTCTTCAAGGGCCTCTGCATGCAGCAAGCATCGAGAACAGAGCAGAATAACAAGAGTTAGCAGGCACACAAGCTGACAGTCAAAGTATAAACTGCTCAGATAGTTGCTAGCTTCTGCATTAGCAAACGCTTGGTTTACTAATCACCTGCATACATATGAAAAGCATTTATAAATTAGATTTTAGAACTAGCAACTATTTGAGGGACGGAATAATGTGAAAGGCTAAAGCAAAGTTACTGGAAGTCACTTGCTATTGAATGAATTTCATTGAGAGAATAGTTGTGTAACATGATTCATCCAAACAGCAGGTGAATGCGAAAGATTTGAAGGCCAAGCTCAGGAACATGGCAGCCATAACGGCACTGTGAGGGGAAAAGGAAACGTCTTTGTTCCACACGAGTGGAAGTCAGCTGACATGTACTCCTTTAACAGCAAGTACATGTTCCCAGAATTGGAAACTGGACACATAGACCGAAGGACACCAACATTGGGAAGTTACTACTGTAGGATGCTTTCAATATACCCTCAGTTTGAAGCAGAGATTCTTGTGTAAAATATAGGAATGCAACGATTCATCCAAAATTGATTTAAAATTAAATTGTGAATCAGTTTAAAGAATAAAATAATCGAAACTTAAGCACAGTATGTAAATGAGTTGACACGCTTGTACAAGATGTCAATGTGGATTGCGTTTGTAGATTGCGCTAGTTTACATTTGGTTTTCTAATGTGAGTTTTGTTTTATTTTCCACTTATGATGTGAAACAGCATGTTTTTTTAATTTATTTTAAGATAAGTTCTGTTTGATATAAAGACATATATGCAGATGCTCAAATTATAAAAATAACATGTGTTGATCATTAAAAGCATATGTAATAACAAATCTATTGTACATGTATTTATTTTTATGCTTAGTTCTTGCAATAGCAAAACAGACAGTTACAGTCTGATACAAAGACAAAAATGCAGATGTTAAAAGAAAACATATTTTGGTTATAAAAGGAGTCATTATCATTTTGTTTAACAAAACAAAATTGGGAACTTAAAATGAGTCGAATCGGGGTTTGAGTGCATCGTTACATCCCTAGAAAAAAAGCATTAGCATACAGATGTAGCATGACTTAAGTGAACTAAAACCCAGCATAACTTCAGTCACATAAAAACTATTTATAATGTCAGATAAAAGCTTTTTCTACAATGTCAGATAAAGACACTTGATGTCAGTGCAGTGCAAAGACATGACGCAGCAACACTGTATGCTAATCATCAGATGTTTTCAATGTGGGAATGGAACTCATAAAAACACATTTTTTAAAAGTTCTCAGCATGAATTTAAGAGCCAGACTTTAAAACGTTTCAACACAATACTTATTCTGATACTGTTAAGTTTAGTTTTGAAGCTGTGGCCGCGCGCGTCATTAGTCATGCTGTAACTATAAAAGCTTGGTTATTGACAGGTAAATCCTGGAGCTAAATCAGAGGTGAAGGGAAGGTAGCTTTAGCAATAGGTCTGTCTGGCTGGCTGTAGCCGGCGGAGCGCACCTGTCTCTGGGTGTAAGGATGATAGAATACCCCTCCCCTCGGTGCCACATACCTTCAGGCTCGGGCTCAGGCTCGGGCTCAGGCTCGGGTTCTGGTTCTACCTCTGGCTCTGGTTCTGGTTCGGGTTCTGGCTCGGGTTCTGGTTCTGGCTCTGCCTCGGCCTCAGGGGCCGCTTCTGGGGCCACCTCTACTTCCTCTACTACCTCCTCTGCTACAGCTAAACATGCAGCAAGCACGGGAGGAGAGCGTTAACATTGTCAGACTGATGGAGACTCATGGCGGCGCTAAAGCATGTATAAAGCAAGCAGTTAATTCACAAGAGAAAAGTCATTATTGTAGATGGATGAGGATTTTCCGGAGAGACGTGCACTCATAAAAGATCTATGTCCTGACTGATACATTGTGGTCTGGCTTTCAAACGGTTGGGAGTTAGTAAAGTCATGCCCCAAAGGTCGGGTTTGTGTAAGAACACATGTTGAAATATGACTGTATTAATGTGAGTAATATCTGGACCAATATCTTACCATCATATTCTTTACGTCCATCCGAGAAAAGAAGGAAAGAGCATTACCAACAAAATCCCACTTGTACCCATTTTTTGCCACGTTAACAAAGCAAAAACTGGGTACACTGGGATCCATGCTGAGCATACAGAGCACAATCCCCAGAGCTGGAAGGCATCTTTTAACATGTGCAAAATGGGACAATTTCCACCTTACTAAGGCCTTTCCTTGTGCTCTGGTGGACTGTAATTTGCAAATGGTCATGCAGAGCTGCAGGTATCATTGAAAACTAAACATTGCTATATTTAACCTGTATTTTTTGGTTGTAAATATAGCATTATCTTGTTGTCAGTGATGGAGCCTGCAGCCATGCAACAGCAGCAGTTTGACATTCAGTATGTGCAGATTTGCTTTGAGAAACAAATGAATCTGGCGGAGTCAAGCCAAACCTGCAAACATACGATTTCCTGTGCACGTACAGTGTGAAGGGGTGGAAACTAGTTATAAAGGTTCAATTTCACATCACAAGTGTAGCATGGACCTCTCAGTTGTACCTAACTTTAGCAAATATTCCTTGTATTTATGTTATAAACGAAAAGTGCTACTTACCCTCCACTCCACTGAAAGACACAAATGAAGGCAAACGTTAAATTCCACACCAAAAGTATTCATATTCCTGATATATTGTGATGATAATAATTTCAACTTACACGTCTTCTGTGTCAGACATGGTGACAGCGGACTTTACAACCTGAAGAGGAGAGAGAGGAGAAGAACTTAAAGTCTCTGCGCATGAGGTAAGTAAGCAAGCAGCCGTTTGTATTTTTAGCTTGGGATTATGTTTCAAATATCTTAAATATCTGCACCAGACCCCACCCCACTGGCCTCAGCATGTCTCCTGCCATCCCTCACTTCTTTAAAAATCCACAAATAAATCAAAGCCTAGGGACTATTTGGATCAAAATCACAACTATTGAAATGAAAGCCAAATGTGTCTCCCAGTTGTTCTAAGTGGTTATTTGAAAATGAGGACATTTTGGGCCATGAGGGCTACAAACTTCCTCAATGATAAATGAGAAGGTATGCATATGTCCACAATCTGAGAGGAAGGAAAGATTGTAATTATTGTTAAACGTTTTTCATTTATTTCATTAATATCGTTTAAAAAAAATATTAAACTAAAGTCACAAAAATACCTAAAATTTACAAATGATTCCGAAACTGTTAATAACTGCAATTTGAGCGCATGTTATTTGCTGCTTTCATCTCTGCTAAACAAATTGGAATCTTCAATGATAAACATACATATTATCCATAATCAAATCCGTCAGCGATTAGATGCGAGCTTAGGTGACCATTAGCGGCATTACTGTGGAGCATCAAAACTATTTCTAACACGCAGCTGCTCCAGGGTCTGGGGTCCTGTTTCATTGGATAGGGTTCCCCCATTTCGCCTTTGAGCCACGACCCATAATTCCACCTTCATGTCCTTATCTGGTTGCGTCGCTCTCACATGGCTCCTTCAATCAATTCTGCGTGCATACCTCCCTGTTGACCGTGGGTTAAATTAACACTCTTAACGGAAGTGAGAAGTTCAAGGGGCGATGTGTCTCAAGCGGGCGATTAGCTTTGTTAAACGTTTACATCGAATCTGAAAAACAGTTCCCAGGCATCTTAAGATCTTTGACCTCCTGTCAAGATGATAATTTGTTGATCCATTTTGCTGTATGCACCTGCTGCACCTACCACTTCAGCTCAATCTCACGACTTAAAACATTGATCCTTAACGACGCAAAACTTTTAAACAATGCCCACTGTTTCCGAGTCATGCAAGTCATTGACTACAACTACACCGGCATATAGCTTATTGGTGTTCGGTCTCCTTGAGCGGAAAGCCGCTTCAAAGACCTTGAGCCATCTGTAAATCCCACAGGTATGGGCCGCTGGATGCAGACCAAAGCGAGCAACAAAAACGGCAGCTGTTGCAATGCTAGATGCTTGTTATTTAAATGAGACAATCTGCACTGAAGACTAGGAAACAATGACAGTGCCACTGACTGGGGGGAACAATGGGGTGGAGGGGTCCACATGAAAACTTCTTGTTCCGGGCCCCAGAAAATCTGTCAACAGCCCTGATGACTATTATGCTCATAATATCAGTTAGAACTAGAATTCATTTGGAACTATAAATTCTGATCCCTAAATCTTGATAAAATAGATTTCAGCGGTGACAGTGATTTTTAACTCTGGAAATTTTAGGGATGGGGGCATAAACACAATTTCTACTCACTTTTGCCTATTCTCAAAACATATCCAGCCACACCGTGTAGTGTCTCCCTCCTTACCTCAGAAAAGCTGATAGAAGTGAGCTCCCCGCTGGCCGAGACAGGCTGTAAGGTTCTGCAAACTTACCACGCTGACTATGCCCTTTTTTTATAGTGACACTTGATACTCTGCTCCTCGCCATTGGACGAAGGCGCACACGAGGGGGCACTGTCTTCAGGCAAGCCGCCCCCCTCCCAATCGCCACCGACTGCCAGCACTCAAAAAAGGAGATGCGAGGAGTCGAGGTAGGAGTCTCAAGTTTTGGAGAAAGGGTTAGCCGAGACGCTCCGAGCTTCTGAGGACGGGTGGGGGTGAGGTTGCTATTCTGGGGGTGCTGTGTTAGGCAAGCACATTCTCTCCGGAGAGTGAGGAGAAGCTGCTCATTCTGAAGAAGCAGATTACATGATTTAAGATATAAACAACGGGTATGAACAATAGAGGAACATTGAAGTCCAGCTGTGGTTGTGTTTTTCGGGCTTATGCAAGTGCACTGACAGATGAACTGTTCCTTTATAATTTGGAGGGATCTGTTAAGACGAGAGACACTGCAGGTATTTTTATTTATTTATTTGCTGTAGATTACTGACATTAAAAATGAGGAACAAATATATTGCAAGTTTTCTCTAATTTTATGTTTTTGCCACTATTTTCTGCGACAATATCTGAACAATGGTTTGAGCTAGGTTTAAAATTGTGGTTGTATTTTGTACATATTCTTTCCCCAATGTGAGAAAAATGCATTTTGAGAAAACGGCTTTTGAAATGACAATTTCCCATTTAAATCTAAGGAGAAACCTTGAATCAGTGCAATAATTGAACATGTTATTGTGAAGATTGGGTGTTTTTGTTTAGAGTAAATGAAAGTCAATATGTTAAGAGACCAAACAGGCCCAAAACCTGGAAAAAAAATAAATATATATATACTGGCCCTTGCCCCGACGCAAGTCCCTCTCTCACAACCGCCCTGCCACATTGTTTCCCTGGTTTCCCAATTGCTGAGCGCCACTAACAGCCGGGCTCGTACCTGTCTCCAGCCTCACAAACCTCACTTGCCTTGTCCACATTTGTCCCAACGAATCTTTTCCTGGACACATCCATTATTCAGAATTTTACTATTTTCAGTTATGAGCGGTGCACATGCACATGGCCCCCTGTAGTGCCTCTAATGACCCCCAGTGGGCCTCACCTTGGGAACCACAGTGGTACAGCATAGGTCTGATCAACTTTGATTGGTGTCGTCTCATGAATTTCCTGCCAAAGCTATTGTTAGTTACGTGTTTCACTCTCCATAGTGAAGTGATATAGTATTGTCATTACAATGGCAGACGTCAAGCCTTCCACAGGCCAAACCGTTCAGAATGGGGCATAGGTCTGATTAGCTGTATTAAGCAGTGACACTTACTGGAAATGACTTGAAAATCACATACATTTCTGCAAAACTGTCTGTTTTAGTCCCATATAAAAGTTCATACATCTCAGCAAGGGGAGCAATTGCCTTGGTCATCTCTGTGGTCATGTAAAAAGGCTAATCTAGGGTATGAGTTTTTTTTACTAAATTTAAACTAAATTGGACAGAGCACTTGTGAATTAAAACGGAGAATAAGCTATTGACGAGACATTTGCATTGGCCACGCCCACATCGTACAATGTATTGCATTTGTGTAATATATTTTTTGTGTGGTATATTGTGTTGAATATACCTGCAAGGTGTCACACAAATCGTCAATATTGCAATGGGTGATTATTCTCGTCCCATGTTTCTAGATGGTATTGGCCAAGTACAGTATGAGCTAATTCTGCCAAAAAACGTAAGACTAGTTCGTTAAAACATCCAGTGAGCGAAGTCGTCGCCAAGATTTCAATCCAAAATTACTGACTTCCTGAACGTCAGAGGGTGGAGCTAAAATAGTGTTTCACTGTCTCCTTGTCCTTTATCACTGTACCCCACCCACATTGGAGTAGGCCAAAAATGCTTGTCCCCATAAGGGTCGACCTCCAGGGGACTATGATCACTATGCCAATTTATGTGAGTTTTGGTTCACGGAAAAGCCCCCCAAAACGTGATCCTAATAGTGAAGAATAATACAGAACAGATAAACAGAGTATAACAATGTCCTGGCTTGGGCTTAACAAATGTTTTGCCTGCAGTGTCTCCCAATAACAAATGATTTACCAGTTTTGCTTTTGACCTTAACATCACTACTTTTATCCCATGTTGTACATCTTGAAATATTGTATCATATTTAACATTTTCATATTTTTTTTGTATAAATATGCAAACACCTTTGGCTTGTGTTGACTTTGATAAGCCTGTTTTTTAAATAAGCAATTGCAAGCATCATATATCTCCCCCTTACCCCTCATCAATTTATGGGAGGCTACGAGGTCACTTTTTCACCAGTACACAGTGGAGGAATTCTTGCAGTCCTCTAGAGGGCGCTACAGTGACAGGTTTAAACCAGCAGCAGTAGCCCATATGGAGGTGTTAGATATTTCCTTTCCACAGAGCCATAAATAGGCCTCTCTCTTCTGGATGTTGTCAAATACTCACCACGTCACAGTCTAGCAGGTGAGACTTCAACTAGAATAAACATTTGACCAATAATTTCTAAAAAAAATGCTTACATTTCATTTCTATTCATAAACCTCATAGCTTTAACTATTTATCAAGCTACTGTGTTTCGCTTACTTGCTTAAGTACTTGTATGACAAATATGACAAATGACAAATAAACGTGTATCTTGAATCTTGCGTCTGTGATCTTGCATCTTGGCAAACATCCGTCTCCTCAAAATATAATAACTCTTCAAAAGCAAACTAGTGTTGCCTAAGAAATATTTACTACACTGAAGAAAATACAATCTTAGTTAAGAAAATGAGTTAAAAGTGTTTGAATTACAAGAAATTATGCTAATTCTAAATACATTTTTAATTTTAAATTAAATTGCCAATGGAACAAGCATATTTTTTCTTGCCTTCAACTTTGTCTCAAATCAAGAATTGTTAAGTGTTCAAGTTATTTTTTTTTTTTTTAGGGAAAATTATAATATTTGTTCCATTGACAATTATTTCCAAGACCGTCCAAACCTGCTCCAAATCCGCATCAATTCTCTTAATTCTGCACTTTTTGAGCCATTTATCTTATTTATTATAGCATTTATTTTCCAGTGTATATACAGCTGGATTTTGTTTTTGTCACAATAGCATCACATTTTCATTTAGCATAATACAGTGGGGTGCAAAATTTTGGGTAACCATGTTAATTTTCATGATTTTTTTTTTGTAAATCATTGGTTCTTAGGATAAAAAAACAGAGATATTTGATAAGTGAAATGAAGTTTTTAGAATTTACAGAAACTGTGCAATAATTGTTGCAAAATTAGGCAGGTGCATAAATTTTGGCACTGTTGTCATTGACCCTTGACCTCCATACACAGTTAAATCCAATCATGAGAAAGGGTATTTAAGGCAATGAAGGATACTGAAAGCTGTCTCAGAGATTGCAGTTGTTTGTTTTGACAGTTAGGGACATACTGAGGAAATGGAAGACCACAGGCACAGTTCAAGTTAAGGCTCGAACAAGGAAAATCTGGGATAAACAGCAGCGAAAATGGTGAGAACAGTCAAAGTCAACCCACAGACCAGGACCAAAGACCTACAGCATGATCTTGCTGCAGATGGAGTCATTTTGCACCATTCAACTTTTGAGCAAACTTTGCACAAAGAGATCCTGCATGGGAGAGTAATGCAGAAAAAGCCTTTTCTGCCACACGCCACAAACAGAGTAATTTGAGGTTTGTTAAAACACATTTGGACAATCCAGGTTCCCATTTGGAAATAAGGTGTTGTGGACTAATTGAACTAAAACTGACTTATTTGGACATAAGAAGAAGCGGTATGCATGGAGGAAAAAGAAGAAAGCATTTCAAGAAAAACACCTGCTGCATACAGTAAATTTTGGTGGTAGTTCCATCCTGCTGTGGGGCTGTGAGGCCAGTGCAGCTGTTGGGAATCTTGTTAAAGTTTAGGGACGCATGGATTCCACTCAATATCAGCAGATTATGGAGACCAATGTCCAGGAATCAGTGACAAAGCTGAAGCTGCGCCGGGGATGAATCTTTCAACAAGCCAGCGACCCTAAACACTGCTCAACATCTACTAAGGCCTTCATGCAGAGGAACAAGTACAATGTTCTGGAATGGTCTCAGTATCCAGACTTGATTATTATTGAAAATCTGTGGTGTGAAATAAAGAGAGCTGCTCATGCTCAGAAACCATTAACCTGAATGAACTAAATATGTTTTGTAAGGAAGAATGATCCAAAATACCTTCAACCAGAATCCAGACTCTCATTAGAAGCTATAGGAAGTGTTTAGAAGCTGATATATCTGCAAAAGGAGGATCTACTGAATATTGAGGTTTTTTTGCACACTTTCTGTAAATCCTATAAACTTCGTTTCAGTTCTCAAATATTACTGTGTTTGTCTCCTATGTGATATATTTAACTGTTTTGTTTTTTTATCCTAAAAAACAATGATTTATAAAGGAAAATCATGAAAATTAACTTTCGCACCCCACTATAGTGTATTGTGTGGTAGATATTTTGTGTTTATTGGTGGTGATCCGACAGATGTCCTGCTGCTGTTTTGCTTACTTTTTATGCTGTTTTGGTCAATGTAACACAATGTTGTGGCTGTTCCATTTTACCAACAAAGTAGATTTTTTTTTCCCATGATGTTCAATGTTCACTTGAAAAGTCAATTTGCATTGCGATTTTGTTGCAAGATTTATATCTGTGGTCATCTATTTCCATACTTTAACATGGTGCTGTATGAAAAAGCACACAACTAAATATTATTTTTGCATCCTTTTGTTGTTGTTGATGGGGTACAAGCAAACCCAAAAACAGTGTGGGTTACATATATACATTTGCTTATTCTATTCTGTTCTATAGATCAGAATAGAAATACTAGACTATTTTGTATTCCGAGCCTCTGTAAGTCTAAGCTCATTTTTAGCCTTGACCCTGATTCTAATTTTGTACATAATGCAACATAACGTGACAATATATTGTACAAAATAATTTCAAGGAAAATGCAGACACTGACACCTTGTATCATTGTACCATTTCAGATTGTGACCTTTTTCCCTTAAGGCTAGACAC
>JAADKR020000002.1:10415329-10426694 GCA_011763505.2 Lythrypnus dalli
TGTGGGATCAACTGAGTCGCCATGTCGAGGTTCGAAACTCTGCACCCCAAAACCTCAATGACCTGAGGGCTGCCTTTTAAAAAGAGTGGGGGCATGAGACGCCTTTGTCAATCTGTAATTGATGCTCAATGGCACATGAAGAGTTACTGAGATGTTGCAATTTTTTGTTGTAGTGTACACACCATTGTTGTTAACTTTTGTTTGAACAAATTGTTTACGGTGAGGAAATCACCAGTTCATCATTCTACATAAATGTCCTACTTTCATGATATGATGTCACTGTAGCGTGAACGTTTTAGATTTTTCACACATTTCACCCAAAAGACAAATATCCCTAACTTTTTATGAGTTGTGTATTTTACTTTACTTTTTGTCTTTTGATGAAAATGAATATTTAGTCTTATAATTCTGTTCAAATTTAGTCTATTTTTAGTTTTTAAAATTGCAGTTAAATGTTGTCAACTAAATCTAAACTGTAATTAGTTAACCTTACATAATTATATTGAAATCAAATGAACATAGCATAGACTTCTTTCTTTGGCAGTGAATTTAAATATGACACTCTTTCAAACTGTTTATAGTCCAATTTTTGTTGTGGAGTTTTTATCATAGTTGTAGTCACATAAACCACTTTTCATTTTATTTAAGTCCAATTTTACTCATCAAAAAGATAATTTTGACTAGCACAAAGCACTTCTGGCACAAATATTTAGGCCAAAAGGACACAAACACGCATTTTCATTTAAAATTTTGACAGATTTTGGGCGAGATCTTGACGGCGCACGGCGCAGACGCAGGCGCTGATTGCGATCTTCAGGGCGCAGCGCAGATGCACTCAGTGGGCTGGACATGAGCAGGATGTGGGACCTGAGGGTGTCACTCAAACCAAAAGAGGCGGAGTGAAGTGTGTGAGAGCGCAGTCATATATTAGGAGAATATAAAATATAATGACCCAGATTAAATATGTTTTCTGGGGGGTGGTGTAGCGGATGGCGGACACGTGCTGTTTCTGAACGTGTCAGTGTGCAGTGCTCATGACTTTTCTTTGTAAATCATTGGTTCTTAGGATAAAAAAAATCAGTTAAATATATCACATAGGAGACAAACACTGAGATATTTGAGAAGTGAAACAAAGTTTATAGAATTTACAGAAAGTGTGCAATAATTGTTTAAACACAATTAGGCAGGGGCATACATATGGGCACTGTTGTCATTTTACTGATTGCAAAACCTTTAAAACTAATTATTGGAACTCAAAATTGGTTTGGTCAGCTCATTGACTCTTGACCTGCATACACAGGTGAACCCAATCATGAGAACGGTTATTTAAGGCCAAATACAGGCTTTTTTCTCCTCTTTGCATCTTCTCTGAAGAGTAGCGACATGGGAGTCTCAAAAGAACTGTCAAACAACCTGAAAACAAAGATTCTTCAACATCATGGATTAGGGGAAGGATCCCAAAAGCTGTCTCAGAGATTTCAGTTTTCTGTTTCGACATTTAGGAACATATTGAGGAAATGGAAGACCACAGGCACAGTTCAAGTTAAGGCTCGAAGTGGCAGACCAAGGAAAATCTGGGATAAACAGAAGCAAAAAAATTTGAGAACAGTCAAAGTCAACCCACATTGTGCATCATTCAACTGTGCAGCACACTTTGCACAAGGAGATGCTGCATGGGAGAGTAATGCAGAAGAAGCCTTTTCTCCTCCCACATCACAAACAAAGCCGCTTGAGGTTTGCTAAAGCACATTTGGACAAGCCAGCTTCATTTTTGAATAAAGTGCTGTGGACTAATTAAACTAAAAGTGACTTATTTGGACATAACAAGAAGCGTTATGCATGGAGGAAAAACAACCAAGCATTCAGAGAAAAACACCTGCTACCTACAGTAAAATGTGGTGGTGGTTCCATCCTGCTGTGAGGCTGTGTGGCCAGTGTAGCTGTTGGGAATCTTGTTAAAGTTGAGGACGCATGGATTCCTCTCAATAACAGCAGATTCTGGAGACCAATTTCCGGGAACCAGTGACAAAGTATAAGTTGTGCCGGGGCTGGATCTTTCAACAAGACAATGAGCCTAAACACTGCTCAAAATCTACTGTGGCCTTCATGCAGAAGAACAAGTACAACATTCTGGAATGTTCATCTCACCCCAGACCTGAATATTATTGAAAATCTGTGGTGTGACTTAAGATGTTTGGAAACCATCAAACCTGAATGAACTAGAGATATTCTGCAAGGAAGAATGGTCCAAAATACCTTCAACCAGAATCCAGACTCTCATTAGAAGCTATAAGAAGTGTTTAGAGGCTGTTATTTCTGAAAAAGGAGGATCTACTAAATGTTGAGTTTATTTTTTATTGTGGTGCCCACATTTATGCCCCTGCCTAATTTTGTTTAAATAATTTTTGCACACTTTCTGTAAATCCTATAAACTTCATTTCACTTCACAAATATTACTGTGTTTGTCTCCTATGTGATATATTTAACTGATTTATTTATCCTAAGAACCAATGATTTATAAAGGAAAATCATAAGAATTAACAAGGTTGCCAAAACTTTCGCACCCCACTGTACATAAAGCCTGTGGTGTCCAGTGAAAGTGGAGGAAGACTCAGGTCAGTGCGGGTTGGACTCCTGCGTCTGGTTATGGTTTTGCTGTAGTTCACTGTGAGTAAAATTGTACTGCAAAAAAAGCTATATATATTATGCCTATATTTTGTGTGACAATATCAAAACAATGCATTGAGCCAGGTTTAAATTTATGGGTTTATTTTGCCGATATGTTTGCTATAAAGATTTTTTCAGAGGGGATTTTGGATATCTTGTTTAGTTTAAATAACAGCTCTTTATTAATGTTTTGCCTCGTTTATTGATATCTCATTATGTCATCCTAAGAATTAAATATTATATCTTCAAAATATGTTAAAGTGCTGCTCAAGTGCAGATATCACATTATGGCCACAATGTGAGCAAAAGTGCATTTTGAGAAAAAATGACCCTTGAATTTCCTATTCCCATTTACATCTATGGAGTAACCTTGAATTGGTGCAAAAAAATGAACAAGTTGTTGTGAAGATTAGGTATTTTTATTTATAGTCGGTGAAACTCTGTGGTGGAGATCTTGACGGTCTTTGACGCAAACGCAGGCGAGTGTCGCTCTCACTTTGGTCATGCCGCAGATGAGTGCGTGGCCATTGCGCCACGTGCCGGCCGTGTGCGAGTACGGCGCATGCGTCATAAACATGATCTCGCCCCCCTCCCCTTAGCCCCACGTTCCGCGGAGAACATATCTTATCTGGGTCATTACATTTTATATTTTCCTTATATACGCCCAGTGGTGACCTGCACCGCACCACGCCTGTCACACACTTCACTCCGCCCCTTTTTGTTCACAGTGACGCCCCCTCGGGTCTGGAAATAGATGACAAAAGGGAATATGTAATTATTTTATTTCATCCTTTGATTTACCAGGCAAAAAACAAACAAACTCTTAAATCTTAATAAAGACAATTTGGACGGGTGTTTTTCCACATAAGACTTTATTGTTTTGGTACATCTTGTTTTGTTTGTGTGTGTGGAGTTAAGACTTGATGCTGAATGGAGTGATTGTTGTGAACCTTCAGAAACTTTCGGGTGCTTCTCGCCTCACTCACTCTCCCCGTCGCCACCTCTCTTCCTCACTTGTAGGCAAAGTGCAAAAACAATCTTTAAAAAACACTTCATGAACTGTCCACTTTCTCTCAGGGTGCTTGGGGCTGCTTTGGAGCTGCAGATTTCAGACACAGACAGCGATGTTTAGTTCTTGAACATGGCCCAAGAGCCAATTTAGGAGGCCTCGAACATCTTCTTCCTGTCAGCCTTGTCCTCGATGTTCTTACGCCAGTCGCCGGCATCACCCGTCTGAAATACAAATACACTTCATGTTACATTTCTGAGAAGCTGTCGGTGACCTAAACATGGCAGGTGACAACACAAGATTGAAAAAAACAAGACTTCAAAAAATCACAAAAACGCTGCAGGCAAAACTCTTTTTTCAGGTGCCAGCTTGGGCTCTTAACATATAGATTTGACCTACTCTATAGAAAAAAATAATAAGTACCTTATTTCAAAACTAAACAAGATATCATTGAAACCATAGTGATGACAGTGTGATGTTTATGAAGTATGACTTTATGATTGTATGCTTCATCTTTGGTGTCATCTTAGAGAGAGAGAGAGAGAGAGAGAGAGAGAGAGAGAGAGAGAGAGAGAGAGAGAGAGAGAGATAGAGAACCACCCCCTTTGATCAGGCCTCTTGCAGGAGCGGACAGACAATTTTTATATGTTGATATGTACAGTGAGCCATGTGTATGCAATTTTGTGATGTTATTGTTCATTTAAATGGTTCTCTACTTTTTAATAACATTATAACACAGGACACTCTGGGTGTTATCACCCCATTGGCGTATCGGACTCCCGCTAAGGGCAACCCCCACCCCCTCAGTGGCAGAGACACGATAATATATACTACTTGAGTGCTTGATTGTGTCGCAACGAACAGTATCCCCCTAGCATGAACAAAACATTTCGCGGCTCGCTTCCCACTCTCTGCCGCAATGTATTGTTGGCCATATTTGTCATATTTTCTCAAGTGGCTTATCCGATCAACTCATACAAAGGAAGTTCTCCAGGGTTCTAGAGGTAGTGCTGAGCTTCCACTCGAGAGACTGACAGACTTATCAACGTGATGCTCCGCTCACACTGTATGCTTCCAAACGCCTTGGATGCATCCAGGTGGAAGTGGTCAATGTCGAAATCAGACGTGCATCTTGGGAAAATTGGACGCGTGCATTTAGTTTGCCAAATTGTCACATTAGGTGCACTAGGTGTCAAAAAAGGCGGAGTTTGGTTGTTTCTGGTCTATTTGTTCGATGACAGACCCAGTTGAAGTAAAGCCAAACATGTCGCTGTCGGGCACCTCTGCACCGTGTCTGGATTCACCAGATTGTTTTAGAGGTGGAGCTGCCTCGTGAGTGCAGCTCCTGCACAAACAAGCACAGACATATATTTGCTTCTTGCTTGCACAGAACACTTCTGTCGAGTCTGAACTTACATTTGCTGACGCATTTATTACATAGTCGGTTGAATGAACAAGGAAACTTCTCGTACGGAAATTCCTCGTCTCCTCATCGTCGTGATGACTGACACACATTTGACATTGACTCTTCTCATTGAATACGAGGCAGTTTTTGTCAGTGGTATTAATAAAACAGCGACGTAAATACTGTACAATGCCATTCAATCACTGTGGCCAGATGTGATGCCCCTCGGAGGATGTGGTGCCATTCAGCTCATTATCTGCATTATGGAAGCGGAGGCCCTTCACACACACCCCGCTATTTGAGAAAGACTGCTTAAAGGCAACACATTGCAGTTGAAAATGGATTTTTTTTAAGAGATATCAATTTGATACTTTTACTGTACATTATTGACATAAATATGTATTGCAAGTTTTCTGTCATTTTATGTTTTATGACTATAAATTATGTATTTATTGCCTAAAAACTGCCACAATTATTTATATTTCCTACAACAAAACTAAATAACGGATCAAGCCAAGTATTGTTAGTATATTGCATACAAAGGTATGGTCAGAGGATATTTTGGGTACTTTGTCTAGTTTTTCTGTATTGGTAAGAAAACATCTAAAAAGATCACATTTTGCCTTGTTTTTAGGGTTTAACGCTCAATAAATCAGGCTAGGAGTCAAATATTAAACGATCCCTCTGAACATACCTTCGAAATATTGTTAAGACAAAGACCGGAAAGGTTGGCATCTGTAGGAGTGTAATATAAAGCTCATTTTGAGAAAAGGGGCTGTAAAGTGTTGAAATGTCTGCGCATGCCTGCCTCGCCACTCTGGAAATACTCTGAGAGGAAATTTCCATCATTTGGATTCCATATTCTTGTCCTGTGTCACATGGACGCATCATGTCAATATTGGTGAAGGGAATCTCAAGTGAGAAGGTGAGAAAGTGCCACGGTCTGCATGACTTCCTGGTTTTTCAGTGGTGCACTCACTGAAGGAAGAGTTTGGTCATTTTTTTTACTCTGGCACTGCGTGAAAAATCAATGCTTTCAACACCTGCAGCATCTCGCCTTAAAGGACAATTAATGATTTCAACAAATATCACAATAAACAATATTATAGACTAAATCCTTTTATAATGCTGGTGCAATTATTTTCAACAAAAACTAGAAATTTGTGTTCAATTAAACTTGTTAGAATTAAATAAGACAAAGATAATATGGTACAAAATTTGAAACTTGATATGTTGAGGCAGGATTTTTTTTATATATATATATATAAACAATACTAATGAAGCAAATGCATAAATTCAATCTGGAAGGCTCCTTTGCAGGTTGCACGCCTCATCCACTTTCCCCATCATCACCACATCTTCACCTCGGCCTATCAGTGTTCAAGCCACAATTCATCCGCTCACCAACAATGCTGCAACCACCCTCTCCCCAGGGAAGAAAACATCCTAGAGCTCCTCCAGCAGCTTATACGCATCATAAGTCCACGTCATTCATGTCTTCAGCCAGGGCTCGAGCGCCAATGATTCAAAATCAGTAAATGTTATCAAATCTCTTTTTGCTTCTGTCTCAGTCTATCCAGATTGAATTGAGGATTGATGTAGCTGAAACTAACTCAAATAATGAAAATCTCAGGAATCCTTGATTCTTAATACATGTATTAACATAGTTTCAATAATGTATGAAATGCAATAAACATGAAACTTGGTAAAACACAGTAAAATTGTTCAATTGTTCCAAATATAGGAAAAATATAAGGGGAAAATGTGCTTATGATCAATACTGACCCCAACAATAAATTGTTTATTTGTCAGCAGGCCTATGAACCTGCCTATTTATCTATACCACTGATGAGATAGTTTTAGAAGAGAATGCTTTGTGATCTATGTGTCCCTAAACCTCAGCCCAGACCACCGTGAACAGTACAAACACTGCCTTTAGACACACATATATCGGAGCACTCACCTCCTCCTCTTTCTTCTCCTTTTTGACCTGCTTCAGGTTGGACCTCAGATCCATGGTGACCTTATGTTTGGAGCCCAGCAGAGCCTGGAGCATCGTGTCAGCAGACATACGCACTTTCTTCAGAGCGGGCTTCTTCACGCCTCTCAGGTCCACCACCTTGATCTTCAGGTCCTCAATCTATGGCACAAAAAATAAATGTATTAGTGTTCATTAGGACATAAGAAAGGGATATTTTAAGTGTCATTAATTACCTCTTTGTCTGCCTTCTGAACTTTGGCCTCAGCGTCGTACCTCTCATCATCAATCTTGTCGATTTGAGCGTAAATTTTCTTGGCCAGCTCCTATTGTCAATTCAAAACCACATATTCCTTAATTAGCACCAATTTCATCTTTGGCTTTGGGCTATACATATTTTCAGAATGTGCTAACAATGAACTAGGTCTGTTGAACAAATAATATTCCAAACATAATTTCTTACACTGCAAAAACAAAATCAATCTTGTTTTGTTGTTAAAAACAAAACAACAACAAAAGACTTTAAGATTAAATTAGATTAGATTTAAGAAAGATGTTAAGTAAAATGATCAGACTTTTGCTCCTGCCAAGATTTCTTAAAACAAGAAAATTGTTAAAATGCCACAATTTGAGATTCAAGCACTAGTTTTCAGTGTTTTTCTTATGTATTTAAATCTAATTTTTAGCAAATATACTCTTCATTTGAGTAAATATTGCTTATGACGATTCATGTACCGGTACACACTAAAATGTGCATATTTCAAGTGCATTACCGATCTTAAAGAATACAATTCTAGAGATGGAAATACTTGGTTTAAGATAGTGTTTGTAAACTGGTGATTAAGATTGCAGACATCTCATGAATAACTTTGGGACTAAAATCTTAAAGCAGCATTGTTTTTACAATTGGTATATGTAGCCTGATTGATGTTGTATCTTGATTTCATATAAAATCTGCTTTAAAAAAGATTTGGTATGTATGTAAGACAGCTTTAGAAAGAATGTCTTGAAACAAATAAAATAATCTTCATGAGAACTAATCACAGAAAGAGCAAGAATCTAAACTTTTAATATTTAATTCAGTTTCCCTTGGTTATGAGATTCATATTTACAGTGTAACTCAAGCGAACAGTACAAATGAAGCTTTGTCGTTCTCCTCAGACTAATTTTGACTATTTGTATCCTGTATTTGTCACCATGAGTGCAGCCTGGTCAGCATTCATGTCGGGGGCAGGGCAGGTCTCGCTCATGTATGCCTCTTTGGCGGCCTCACCCTCCGTCTTCTCCTTCTCCAGCCAGTCCATGGCGATCTGCAGGATCATACTCTGCACAAAGCAAAGAGGAGCATTAGGCAAAATGACAATCAATTCGACCGTTCTTTTAATTACCTTCAAGTGATGCCTGCGGCTGGATGTCATCTTTTTCCTGTTAAGAAGGATCAGGTTTAATAATGCAAACAGATTATAAATAAATAATTTGAATAGCTTAAAACCTACTTTTACTTGCCTGGGAGATTACTTACCTTATAAGTTTAGATTCTAGATTTTTTTTTCACTTACTAAGGATAGTGCTCATGAAGAACTGGTTTACTTTTTTCAAGATATTCTTTCTGGAGTTGTCTTACATATATATATATATATATATATTAAATCTTGTTATCAGCAGAGTAAGTGATTTTTTTCTTATTTTAAGATTTTTTTGTGGATAGTAAGACACTTTGTCTTGTTTTAAGATTTTAGACTTGAGTTTATTCATGTCTTAATCAATACAATACAAATATAATATTGTGTCTCTAATTGCTCTAGAATTCTATTGTTAGTTTAAGATCTGTAATGCACTAGAAATGAGCACATTTTTGGTCTGCGCCTAAATCTTAAAAAGCAATTTTAACTAGGATCAAGAATAGATTGCTTAAAATACATACTTAAAATGAGTGTATTTTATCTTAACACAAGATGTTCAGCATTCTGAACAGTCTTCTTGTTTTAATAAATCTTAGTGAGTGCAAAAGTCTGACTGCACTAGAAGATTAGCATAGTAGTACTTTCTGTATGACCAATATTAGTAAAGCATTTTTCTTAAATGCTTTTAAAATTATATCACTGCCATCAAAGTACATTCCAATTAGGCCTGCTACAGACAGGATAATTCAAAAATAATTGAATAGGGGTTTTCATTTATTTTTAATATTTAGACTTCAGATAAGACAATTTGCCAAACAGAAAAGCATAGGATTTTAGTCCTGGACTTTCATAATAAAATAGAATTGAACTTACTCAGACATCTTGGTGGTTTCTGAGGCTCACAACCTGCTCATGGAGACACACACAGAGACATATTTTTAGTGGTTTTGACCTCTGCTGAATGCAAGGCTGAGGTTCTCTGAGATCAGCACGTTCCTGAGTGACTCGGAGGCGACAGAAATATTTGAGCCGTAACATGATCGTGGTCCACAGCTGAAGAGAACTAATCTGGGACGAACAGGATCAGCTGGCCAGGAGCCACAATTTAACGACTTGAGGGAAGGACACTAAATAACTAACAACTGTGGCAATTAAGACATTATGGAATTAAGGATTTTTAAGTCATTTCCAAAGTGCAAATAGTATAAGAGAAACCAATCAACACCAATGGCAATTAAGCTTAATCAATTTATTAGGAAATCAGATTTGTTCTAAAATATTTAAATGCACAATGGTACAAGAAGAGTGCCAAAAGGAGTGTAAAGGTGCTGTGTAGGTAACTTTGAATCATTTAAATTAAATGGATGACGGCTGTTGAATTAAATAATAGGTCTAGTTTTCAAATGTACAAAGAGACGCACACTTATAAGACACTCATTTCTTTTAGACATGGTTAATTAGAGGTTACAAGAACTGCAACAACCATGGTCAAACACACAACGTAAATATTGCATTAGCAATCAACTATCAATGGTGGAGCTTGCTTGTTGATATGATAATAATATAGTATTGTTTTAAATCAATATTAAAATGTCTCAAAAACAAAAAATCCATAGTCTGTAGAATAGTAATGTAAATAAGCTGTAATGGCAGTGGATGCATGCACCTGTCGACTTTCTAACAGCAGTCATAAAAGCAGAAAAACCTTAAACGTAAATCTAGCAACAACCACCTTTCGGTCTGACAGCAAAAGATGAAAAGTTATAGATGGACAGAAAGTGAGATTAGGACCAATCAAACGAGGTTAAAGGTGGAGACAAACTCTAATATCGTTTTTAGATATCTCAATATGGCTGTCGTTTAGTCGATCAAACATTGGCCGAGTATGTGCGCGATCCTGCTCTCAGAGAGGCTTAACTATCGGCAGAAAAATAAGCATTTTTGTTTTTCTCACCTATCAAGAGGAGGAAGAGGACAAGACACACACTTGGTGGAAGATACGAACACACTGTCAGCGCCACAGAAAGTGAAAAAATTATATAGGGTATATATGGTGCCACGGTAAAAACTCCAATACTCTTTATGGAAGTGGATTCTCTTTCAGACCAATAGGCTGACGAGCTCCTGAAATACATCAAACCCAACCCTGCCCCACATGCTCTCCCTCCCCACCAGGACAGTGACAGGCAGCTCCTGGACTGTGAGGAGAAAAAAACCTTCCACCTCTGGTCTGTCCCATTCGAGGTCAAATCAAACGGAACAGACCAGAGGTAGAATTTTTTTATTTTTTTTTAGAGTAAATAAAAGCTGTAATGCATTTTGAGTTAGCTTTCATTAAAAAAAAACATGGCACTAAACGTCACACATTTTTTTTAATGAACATTTGTTTATCATGGAGAAAAAATCAGTAAAAAACAAAAAACAAAAAAACAAATCCAAAATCCAAGCAATGTCAACTTGTAAGGACTAATACAAAGACTAGATAGAAGTCGTGGTTATTTTAAAACATTTATTTTTGATGATGTGTCCATGAATATGTACATAATAGTGCACCTATCTGGTACTTGGATCATCAGTGTCATGCATCAGTCCAGTCCTGGTGAAACTGCAGATTTACAAAAACGTATCCAAGCGTCTGGTGCTTAAGAGGTCTCAAACATCTTTTTCCTATCCGCTTTGTCCTCAATGTTCTTACGCCAGTCGCCAACAGCTTCTGTGGGCTGCAAAACAGAAGATATGGAGATGTGGAACTGCCCTATTAAAGATTAAACAGTCAATGCTTAAAGGTGAGACACTGCAGGTGAATAGCAAAAAATGTTAAATGTAGAATACAGTAAATGTAGAAATCAATTTTAAATTGTTGCTGTAAATTACTGACATGAATATGAGAAAAAACATGTATT
>JAADKR020000002.1:10434626-10450576 GCA_011763505.2 Lythrypnus dalli
TTTTTCTAAAGGGCAGGACGAAAAAAGAAAAAAAAACATAGAATAGGTGAATAATAGAGGATGCATGGAGAAGATGCGGACTTTTCACTGGGGATTTTGGATATCATGGTTAGGTGTAAAATAAGCCATTTATTAATGGGAAAATCTGTCAAAATAAAATAAAATGAAATGAAAATGTGTCTTGTATGAAATTCAATTCAATCAGGCTACCTTCAATCCTGATTAGGTACAAGCCTGATTAGGTACAAGACTACTGGAAAGTTTGGAGTATGTAGGAGCTATAAAAGTGCAGATGGCCACAATGTGAGAAAAACGCATTTTAAAACACTTTCCCTTGAATTTACAATTTCTCATATAAATCTATGGAGAAACATTGAGTTAATCTGATTTGGTGTTTTTGCTTCAAGTAAATTAAAGTCTTTTGTTAAGAGATCAAATTGGCCCAAAACCTGAAAATGAAAAAGTGAGTTTTGTCTGCACTGTCTCCCTTTAAGAGATTAACTACAGTAAAGAGAATCTTATTTGATGGCATTTTTCACAAACTCATCCAAAGCGCTTCTCAAGGGACAATTTTTCATTCACTCCATAGTGGTGGTAAGTAGGAAAGGGCGATATATTCAATGTAGATGTACATTATACAACTACACTTTATATAAGTAACTACATTGTTCTAATTATACCAAAATTACGTTTCACTCCAACAAGAATTGTTTGTATCATCACAGCCTGAAAATAAATCTATATAGATCTATTACAGACATAAATGTGAGAAAAATGTTTTTTGTCATTTTACTCTTTTTGATGACGAAATTACTAAAACTGCTGATTATTTCAGCGAAAGAATCTAAATAGTGGATTGAGCCAGGTTTACATTTTAAATTATTTGTATAATTATTTATAGTATTTGTAGAAATATACACATGCACTCCCACTCCCTTTCTCCACCTTCAATGCAGAGGAAATTACAATAAATGGGTTTACATATTATTTTTGTACCTGTGACCTATGACACTTGGATCCAAAAAAATTTCGGCATTTGTGAATGGGAAATTGAGAAAAGATAAGACACTGGAGTGGTGGCCACGACTTCCTGGAATTCTAAGACTTTGTTGCTAACAAAACTTCATAAAATACACATTGCAGAGAATGAGTGTGGCCTTTTCTTACTCTGGCACAAAAGCTAAGATGTTAAGGACAAAAACTAGGGAGAAAATTGATGCTTTCACCTGCAGTGTCTTGCCTTAACATCAGTAAATATCGGAATACTGGTGTCGTGTGGAAAATGTCGGACCATCCACTGTATGTATATCCAGACAGAAAAGCAGATGAACTCTTTCGTGCTCACCTCCTCTTTGACCTCCTTCTTGACCTGCTTCAGGTTGGACCTCAGATCCATAGTGACTTTATGTTTTCCTCCGAGCAGAGCCTGCAGCATGGCGTCTGCAGACATACGCACTTTCTTCAGAGCAGGCTTCTTCACTCCACCCAACTCCTTCACCTTCAACTTCAGCTCCTCAATCTAACACACATGAAAATTAGCAAAGTGAAAATAGATTGATGGAAACACAGTACGATACAACTCAGATGCAGAACTTGTAAAACACCTCTTTGTCCGTCTTTGCTACTTTGGCCTCAGCGTCGTATCTGTCATCATCAATCTTGTCCAGGGCCTGGTGCAGCTTCTTTGCGAACTCCTGTTTAACAAAATAATATTCAGTTTCACCTTCCCCATAGTATCATCCTTATATTATAGTGATGCAACGTTCATGACCAAATCGGCTCTTTTTGAAACGCTCTTTAATGAATGATTCAACTCAGTTTGTGGAAAGAGCTTCTTTTTCTTCCCACAGATTTCCCTTAAACAAATATTACATTTGACTTTGGCTTTATAATGGCTAAATTCAATACTTTTAATTCCACAAACATACAAAAAAGTAATAAAACGTTTGTATTCATTCAGTAAACAAAATAATGATGGAAAAATTGATATTTAAAAGCAAATTGGGCACAACGGAAAACTTGAAAGAAAATGTATGTAAAAATGTGACAGAAATGCATTACAATTTTCCATTTAAATCTATGGAGAAACATTGAGTGAGTGCAATAATTAAACATGTTATTGTGAAGATTAAGGACTTTGGTTTAGAGCAGGTGAAATTTTATATATGCTCAGAGACCACAGTGGCCCAAAACCTAAAAATGAAAAAAGTGTTGCCTGCAGTGTATCACAGTTAAGGCATTCATTTTATATTTTTTAAATGTTTATACTGTTTATCAACCCATTGGGAAATTTGTCCTCTGCATTTGACCCATTCTTCGTAAAAATGAGCCAGTCTTTTGCACAGCTCTATGAAAGGAACGGATCCCAAAGACTTGGCTTCATATAAAGAGCCATAAATCCCATCAGTGTTACATGATAATCACCATGAGAGCAGCCTGGTCTGCGTTCATGTCGGGAGCGGGGCAGTGCTCAGCCATGTACGCCTCCCTGGCAGCTTCGATCTCTTTGGCCTCGTCTGCCAGCCAGGCAGCGGCGATCTGAAGCATCATACTCTGCAGAAAAACCACATCGACTTACCAAGAAGATTAAAGTTTTTACCCAACCAGTAAGGCAAAAGTAAGATTTTTGTAATTAGAGCAGGCTTTACATGTGCAAAAGTTCAGTTTTACTATAATTTCCAAAATGTGTTCCATTGTGACCTAGTTATGGTCTTTAAATGGTCTATTAAATGCCTTTTTTAATATTTGCAATAAAAAGTCCTTGCGTAAAGTCTTTTTATCAATTGTGAATTCACACTTGCTCTCTAACAGTTATAAAACATGTTTTAAACTCATCCCTGTGGAGAAGATGGATGTGAAAAATGCGTCAAATAATAATTTAAACATTTTACACCACCTGTCTCATCATAAAATCAAGTGTAAGGCCTTTAAGATGTTTTGTTTGGGACAATTTGATGAAAAGAAAAACAAATTGAGTATGATTTTTGTGTAAATGTAATGTAATGTTTTTGTAAAATACCACAATACAGTTATCACAATATTCTATCTATCTGACTCCTCAAGCAAATAAATAATGATGTATTTGGGGGCAAGTTGGAAAAGGCTGGAGACCGACTCATTGCAGAAGCCTGGCATGCGAGAGTATGGCAAGGGCCAATGGCCAAAACGCTTGAAAGGCACAGCATAAAGTTCTGTTCTGTTCTAATATTCCATATTAATCAAAAAATGTTCTAAAATCGATTTAAATTACTTAAAATGTGAATCAATGAAAAAATAAATTGCATTTGTAGATGCCCCTATTCTAAAGTGAGTTTTGTTTTATTTTCCAGTTAAAATGTGTAGTTTTAAGTTCTGTATTTGAAGACAAGTTCAGGTTGATATAAAAACATGAATGCAGATGTTCAAATTAGAAAAATAACAAGTAAAAACATTTGTGATAACAAATATATTCTATATTTATTCATTTTCATGTTCAGTTCTGGAACTAATAAACAAGACAGTTACTGTCTGATACTGTCTCATTATCATGTCTTGTAATTATTTTTTGTAATGTAAAGTTCTCTCACTGATACAACAGTTACAGTTTGTTATAAGGACAACAATGCAGATGTTCCAATAAAAAAAAACTTCCTTCACATTCACACTTCACACAGTCCACACTTTCTAACACTGGATTTTGTCCCGGTCACGGAACACTGGACCAGATCTACACCCTTCCTCGGGTGTTCGAAGTTTCATGGGAGTGTGCCCAACCAGTTCACATGTGCTTTGTGGATCTGGAGAAGGCATTCAACTGTGTTCCTTGTGATGTCCTGTGGGGGGTTCTGCGGGAGTATGGGGTCAGGGGCCTTTTGCTAAGGGCTTCTCTGTATTACCGCAGCAGGAGTCTGGTTCGCATTGCCGGAAGTCAGAACTGTTCCTGGTGTATGTTGGCCTCCGCCAGGGCTGTCCTTTGTCACCGGTTCTGTTCATAATTTTTATGGACAGAATTTCTAAGCGCATCCCGGGGCCAGAGGGAGTCTGGTTTGGTGGCCACAATATCGCATCTCTGCTGTTTGCAGATGATGTTGTTCTGTTGGCTTCATCATATCAGGACCTCCAACTGAACTGGGATGGTTTGCAGCCGAGTGTGAAGCGACCGGGATGAGGATCAGCACCTCCAAATCCAAAGCCATGGTTCTCGACCAGAAAAAGGTGGCTTGCCCTCTCCAGGTCGGTGGAGAGTCCTTGCCTTGAATGGAGGAGTTCAAGAATCAGACGGATTGGTGCAGTGCTGCGGTCGCTGTATCGGACCGTTGTGGTGAAGAAGAAGCTGAGCCAAAAGGCAAAGCTCTCAATTTACTGGTCGATCTACGTTCCCACTCTCATCTATGGTCACAAGATTTGGGCAGTGACTGAAAGGACAAGATCGCGGATGCAAGCACTGGAAATAAGATTCCTTCGCAGGGTGGCTTGGTATATACTTGGCGTTAGCATGAGGCGCAGTAGGCTTAATTTAGTCATGTAATCAGCCTAATTATGATAGAACTTAATTATAGCTGTCTTATAGAGATGGCATGACCGTATAGCAGGACATAATATGATAAATAGTGATTTAAAGTAGTGACTAGTTACTGAGTGTTATCTGAATTATCTGTGGAGTTGTAAAGCAGCTTTCACTTTTTCTTCTTTGTTTCATGGGCGTATTACAAATGCTCCAGCTTTTTCACACTTTGATAATGTTTTCCACTTCAACTTTAAAAATACCTTTCAACTGAGGTTCGCCTGTCCCCCAAATATGTACTCAATTGTTAGCCTAGAAACTAGACGCCCCTTAATGGCAACAAATAGTTTTTGCTGCCTGGGAGGGTCTAGAGGACATCGGTTAAAGTTTCCAAAAACCGAGCGTCCAATCAAATTGCGAAGAGGAGAGTCTTTTTTTTCGGAGACCCGGACGCCGGAGGGCAGGGCTAAAGCATATCATGACGTCAGAGGCGTGACGCTTTCAGTAGTAAACACACCATCATGGCGGCACAGCTCTCGTTCGAGGCTGCTTTGACTGCAGTACAAAGGTTTTATTTTGGTCAAAGATGTTTGAAAAATGTTTGAGCACACCCGCAACCCTTAAACTCTTCTCACAGAAACGACAACAATCGCTGAGCTCCATTTTGCGTTACCAGTCTTTGTTAGCCACTTTTAGCATTCTGTGGAGCTAACGTTCTCCTCCGGCTCTGGTGACGTTGATTCGTTGTAGCGCTGTCCAAT
Source organism: Lythrypnus dalli (assembly GCA_011763505.2). Classification (NCBI taxonomy): domain Eukaryota; kingdom Metazoa; phylum Chordata; class Actinopteri; order Gobiiformes; family Gobiidae; genus Lythrypnus; species Lythrypnus dalli. The sequence continues at coordinate 10,439,871 of JAADKR020000002.1, forward strand.
AGCAGCCGAGGGATTTGAATGACAATCGTATCTCCCAACGGAGCTTCCCCAGACTCAACAGCTTAAAGATGTGGGTCTGACGCGGCCAGGCTACTCGTGTTGGCACATTTCTGCCATTTTGTCTGTTGTTGTTGTCCCACTGGCACATTGTGCACTCATGTATGCACAAGCACAATTTGACAAAACATTGGCTGACAAGGTCATCTATTGAAAATCTTTGGTCAGTCTTTTCCACTATATTCTATGATTGATGTGAAAAGCAATATTGTTGTTTTACAAGATCAAATAACATGTAATTTATTTTTTGTTAATTATAACAAACAACATTGTTATACATTTAAGTAACACAGTTAGGTGGAAAAGTTAGATATAGTGTAGTTGTAAAATCAATCATACTCATTTAAAAAAAATAATAATAATAACAAAAAGGGTATATTAGGCACTTGAAATAGAAAATCGAATGGAATCGCTGCTTGAGCGCATCATTCCGTCCTTACAAAGTTCCCTTACCTTCTACAAAGTTCTCTTACCTTCTACAAAGTTCTCTTACCTTCAAATGATGCCTGCGGCTCGAGGTCATCTTCTTTCCCCTTGAGTTGAAATAGAAACACTGTCATTTTATGAACTGCAGTCATTAGATGCTGCAAATATAACATGGACTTACTCAGACATCTTGACTGTCCTTTGGTTCTGACACTGTAACAGATCAACCAACGCATGAAACAATGGGTGGCTCACAGCATTTTATACAAGTGTTCAGGCTTGTCTATGTCCACTTTTACCGAAACTTTGCTGCTATTTTTAAAAAAACAATTTCCAGCTAATAAATTGGACACCCTGAAGTGACAAGGTCAGTGTTAATTCTGGCTTTGGGTCAAAAGGTTAACAGCGACATTTATGATTTGAGGTTTTATGTTGAGCAGCTGACCTGACAAGCAACATTCACAAACAGAATGTGTAACAGTGCCAAGCATTAGTGCATCCCTGCTTAAAGCCACACTGGGCAACAATAAAAACCAATAAAAAGAATTGAACGCAGCCACCAGCTCATCTCCATAGAGATGTTGGGGTTTAATTGAAAAATAACCCACTGTAAACATACCATCGCACTGGAAAAAAATACTGTCTTGAATAAGATAAATGCTTAAAACATGCTTCAAATAAGACACTTTTTGAGGGTTTTGGGCAGGCTTGGACTGTCTGAAGAATAGAAACAAGCAACATTTTACTTAAAATAAGACAAATTAACTTGTACACTGAAAATAAGAAAAAACGGTGCCTTTTGAATTGAGGCAAAAAAGATACTGTATATACTTGTTCCATCAGTGATCTTAGTTTTAAAATACTCAAAAATCTATTTAAAATCAGCAACCAGCATAAATTATTTTAATTCAAGAACTTTTAGGTATTTTTCTTGTATAAGACAATTGTTTTCTCCAGTGCAAAGGCCTCAGGAGCATGTTTGATATTGCTGCAAACCAGTTCTGTTGTAGCAACATATAACATGGAATGTTTTGCAGTGTAGCTTTAAATACTACACTCTAAGAAAATTATGGGATTGAAATACATTAAAATGAATGGGAAATGTTAGAAAGAATTGCAAATGTACTATCAAGCTTTCCCACATAACCCTGATACTTAAATGTAAAGCAATAATGTTATTTTACGAGAGCAAACAAGACTGAATATAATCAATTGGATTGATTAAAACCAATAACATTGCTTTACATTTACTTAAAAGAGTTATGTGGAAAAGTTTGCCACAACATTGTCAGGCTGATCCTTTTGCAATTTGATATTCAATTTCATTCTTGCAGGCACTTAAAAAATGGAAGTAAGTGAAAATCAGTCAAATCATGTTTTACCTTGAAATTTTTCATTGATAAAAATATAATAATGAATAAACAATTGGAAAAATACAATTCCAATTTGGATTTAGGAAAACAGCAGTAAAATATCTCAGCTGTTGATTACAGGAAGCTGCCGTTTCTCCATAAATGATTACTGAGTACTCCCATTAATTATTAATCACAAGGCTCGACACACACAGTACACAGAGTACTTCTCACCTACAGAGCAGGTGGCAGGGCGATGGTGGGACGAGTCAGAGACTAAAAGTTGGACATCTTTGGGGGTATATATGTGCTTCCTCCGGCCTCTGCAGCCCCCTCTTTAAGGTCATGAGGGATCTTCGAGCCAACCACCCGACAAGGCCAAAGGAGCTCCTGAAATACCTCATCTTTTGACCGGTGGGGTTGTAAATCCTGCACTCCTGAGTGTCTCTCGGTCATCCATACTATGACAGTCAGCACTCCTGGTTCGCAGAACGCGTCTAAAGAAAAACAAATAAGTGGATTTATTATTTCAAAGGTGCATCATAAAGTGACCTGATATTCTCACCTCTCAACACTTTCTTCTCAACGACCCAAATTGGCTTGAAGGTTTATCAGAGTTAGAAAAAGGGCACTTCTTTTACATTGGCAGCACATTTTTCAAGATAAATTAACCTAACTTGGTTAAAAACATTTCACCTCATGTGGATGGAACACAATTAAAGCATTTACTTTATTTCATGTATGAACAAACATGTTTCTTTGCTCAACTATTCTAAGACCTGACTTTAACTTTACTGGAAGTGGGCACGTCTCCAGCTTGTCTCTGTGAAGGCAGTCAAATATAAGATTTAAATAGGTTACTAAAATTGGTCAAACAGAAAGTACTGCTACTGTTTTTAAAATAGGAAAAACAATCTCGTATTGGGGTAAAAATTCTTATTTGAAGTGAAATGATCGGCCAGTGAAGTAAGAATTTTGCACTAACCAAGATTTCTTAAAACAAGAAAACCCATTTCTAGTGCATTACAGATCTTAAACTAACAATAGAATTCTAGCATAGTTTGAAATACTTGGTTTAATATAATATTTTTAAAATATTGTTTAAGATTGCTGATACCACACAAATAAAAAATAAGTGTCCTTTTATCCACTGGTTTTGGCATCTACAGCCTAATATATCTTGATTTAGTATAAAATCTGCTAGATTTAATATCTATGTAGGATACTTCTAGAAAGAATATCTTGAAACAAGTCTAATAAGCTTCATGAGAACTAATATTTGTAAGTGAAAACAAATCTAAAATCTAAACTTTTAAGATTAATATTCTCAATTTAGGGAAATTCATTTTTGCAGCATAGAACCTCATCCAAATCCATTCTTTGATTACCCACCCCGTAAGGAGCATTTTCTATGTCAAACTGGTCATTAGAACCTTGTTTTGTATCGCTGGCTAAAGTATCAAAATGTTACATGGTGTATCTTTAAGGAAAACTGGCCTGATTACATGGTGAAAGTTGGGTTTAAACAGTAGGGCTTTTGACAAAAACATATGTCAAAAATGAGTATAAGGACACAACAACTATAAAATAAATCAAAAGAATCTGGTCGGTTACATTTGCTATGATTCACTCCAATGTGTACTGTACAACATGAGTGGGTTACGTGGTTAAGATGAAATTAGATTCTCTTGTCTTTGGCCATAACACTTGTGGTCATTTGAAACCGCAAACACTTAACCCAGATGAGAGCAGCACAGCAGTAGGTCTCTACTGACCCCTATAGGTTCACTTACAATTCACATATTGTCACTTTATGTTAAAACAAATAGCACACTGGGAAGAAAAAAATGATTTTAAGAGTAATTTAGAATTTCTGTCCCATTAATCGGAATAAAAATAATTGGCAGCCATTGTGATAGGGGACACATAATTTATATATGGTATATTCACTTTTCACATCTTCCTTACGATGTCATGAGCGATGTCTGGACATTCTGCCAATCTCGGACTGACGTTTACAGCACTACAAAGGGCATAACACAACATCACTAAATCTACTTATGTTTGAGGTGCAGCTATTCATTTTTCGAGAAACCAAAAATGTAAAAAGTAAAACTTTGTGTTAAGAATGAGGTTTAGTTCAATCTCGGTGATGTGCCATGCACCTTTAGTAGTGTTGTGAGTCTCTGAGATTAAGACAAAATATCTCCAGTCAGTTAATTAGGAAACAAATATGTTTATTATAAAAACTATGAGAGCTGGAAGTGGTCAAACGTGAACATTTGCACAATTAAGGGGAGACACTGCAGGCTAAATATATTTTTTTCTCATTTTCAGATTTTAGGTCAATTTCGTCTCTTAACATATAGACTTTAATCTACTCTGAACAAAAATACCTAATCTTCACAATGACAATGTTTAATTATTGCACTGATTCAATGTTTCCCTATATATTTAAATGGGAAATTGTAATTTTAAGGGTCCTGTTCTCAAAATGCAACGTTTTCACATTGTGGTGACAATATCTGCAGTTGAATAGCGCCTACAGATTTCAAACTTTCCAGTCTTGTACTTAACAATATGTCTAAGGGGTTAGGGTTAGGGTTTTTTTTTTTTTTTTCTTTCAGAGTGATGTATTTATTATATATATTTCTTGTTTTTGTTTTGTTTTGTTATTTGCTTATTTTAAAACGAAAACAGGATATCCAAAATCCCCTCTGAAAAAGACTTTGTTACAAATATATTTACAAAATAAACCCATAAATTTAGAAATGGCTCCATTGTTCAGATTTTGTTGTTGCAAATATAGGCAATTTTGGAAATTTTTAGGTTTAAAATGTCTAATTATGTAAAAACATAAAATGACAGAGAACTTGCAATACATTTTTCCCCTCACATTTATATCAGCAATCTACAACAAAAGTTTCAAACTGATATTGCTACATTTAAGAAAAAATCCCTATTCACCTGCATTGTCTTGCCTTAAAAAAAAAAAAAGTAACGATGCACATCGTCAAAACAAAAACAAGAGATGTTGTGAAAAATAGGAGGTGTTTATCACTCAAGTCATGAGCCAAAGCGATGTACACTAACAGGTGGAGATAGAGGTCACAAATTTAATGAAACATGTGACCTGAAATCAATGAAAAACATTCCATAAATTCCATAAAAAGTGCCAAAAGCCCAGAGCGAACAGGAGCCCGTTTAGGCAGCCTCGAACATCTTCTTCCTGTCGGCCTTGTCTTCAATGTTCTTACGCCAATCGCCCACGTCTTCCTTCTGCACCACAAACAACGCATAAAACACACTTACAAAATCCCACCAATACATTCACTTAACTACATCAGAAGCACAGGCAACATCTTTCAAGCATAGTGCTGCACAGTGCAAAGTAATTCAAATGAAAGAAGTGTTTCTCTGTTTAGCTCCAGCAGCTCTCATGAAATAAAACCAAGTGAAACAAGAATGCACTCAACCCAACATCAGTCTCCAAATGATGGACCTGGGTACAGATCCAGACCTCCAGAGGCTCTAGTCCCCAATGCATTTAAATCCCTCAATATACATCATATTTAAGGCTGGATTAACAATCCAATAAACAAAAATACTGACTAAAATAAGTTACACTACGCAAAATGAATATTTTTATTGATCAGCTCTGCTTTTTAAACAAGCCAATATTTCACACTGCTCGTTTCAATTATGCATAACAAAAGCAGGATTAAACCAGTTCTAAACCAGGGCTAAAGCAGGTCTAAATCATGACTAAAGCAAGACTAAAGCAGGAGTAAACCAACCTGGAGTTGAACCCTGAATTGAGTAGAAGGTAAAGTTTGAGGACCTCATGCAGTTTTAGTTGGGGATCCTTACCCCAAACCCGCTAACAGGAAGTGCTTACACAAAGAGGAAATGCTTTAACAGCAAAAGTTGAATAGAGCACATTTGTCATGTCTTGAACCTGTGTATTGTCCCCGGACTCACCTCCTCCTCTTTCTTCTCTTTCTTGACCTGCTTCAGGTTGGCCCTCAGGTCCATGTTGACCGTGTGTTTGGAGCCCAGGAGAGCTTTGAGCATGGCATCAGCGGACATGCGCACTTTCTTCAGCGCAGGTTTCTTCACACCTGCCAGGTCCACCACCTTCAGCTTCAGGTCTTCAATCTTGGAAAAGCCATAAAGAAAAGGCATTACACAAATCTTTTTCTGTTTGAATTATTGCATTGAAGTAATACATATTCCTCCACAGCAATAGAATATTTGAATTAAGGCTGGGCTGTGCAGTACTGAATCATGCACATATTGCACAATGTTTTAAAATGGCACTACAAAACCAAGGCAAATTGGGATGCCCAAATTTGCCATTTACGTTTATTGCCTAGTCTACAGGCCTTCTGACTGGACAATTGGAAGTGCGTTGTTGCTGTGCCCACATTACAATAGTTCACACATGAACACAGACTCAAGTGTGACAATTACAAATTACACTTTTTGCTTCTTAAGAGGAGACACTGCAGACAAAACTTATTTTTTTCTATTTCAGGTTGTGGGCAAGTTTGGTCTCTTAAGATATCGACTTTCACCGATTTGACTTCAGGGCTGTCCACTATTTTTTTCCTCCGCTTGAAATATAAACTTTTTTATTTTATTTGATTACAAAAACTATGAGAGGTGGTCAAACATAAACATTTGCACAATTAAGGGGAGGCACTGCAGGCAAAATTATTTTTTTATTTTTTTTCATTTTCAGATTTAAGCCAATTTGGTCTCTTAACATGTAGACTTTCATCTACTCTGAACAATAACATGATTAATTATTGCACTGATTCAATGTTTTTCCATAGATTTAAATGGGAAGTTGTAATTTCAATGGCCACTTTCTCAAAACGCATTTTTCTCGTATTTTGACGACAATATCTGCACTTTAACTCCTACAGAGTCCAAACATTCCAGTCTTGTACAATAAGGCTGTACAAGACTTATTTCTCAATAACTAATTCCTACCCTGATTTACGGAGTTTTAATTTTTTACAGATTTTTCTACTGACACATAGCTCTTTCTAAAACTAAACAAGATATCCAAAATCCCCTCTGAAAAAGTCTTTGTTTCTAATATATCTATAGCAGGGGTCACCAACCTTTGTCAGACCAAGGGCCACTGCAAGAGCATTAAGTTGTTCGAGGGCTACCAGTTAAAGGCAAAATATCCCAAAGACTTAAACTTACACTGTTTAATTATGGGATAAACAACCATATCATATCACAAATATATGTATGTAAGAACAGAAATAGCTATATTACTAAGGATTAAGTTGAAGAAAATTAGCTGTTTGACATCTTAGAAAAAGTCTCAAGGGCTACTGGACATGTCCCAAAGGGCACCTGGGGGCCCGCGGGCACTAAGTTGGTGACCCCTGATCTACAGATTAAACCCATACATTTAAACCTGGCTCAATCGATTGTTCAGATTTCAGTGCTTCAAAAGCCTTATTTTTAGTAGAAAACATAAAATGATTTTGAAGAAGGATTAATTGAATAATTAATTCCTAGACTGATTTATTGAGTTAATTAAAAACAAAGTGAAATTTGATTTCTTACAGATGTTTTCCACTAATACATTTTATTTTATTTTAAAACTAAACAAGATATCTAAAAGTCCCACTAGAAAAGTCTACAATTTCTCAACAAAAAAAAAACTTTTGAAACATTTGAACCTTGCTCAATCCATTGTTTAGATTTTGTTGCCAAAATTATTTGCCATTTCAGACATTTTTAGGCTTAAAATAACTAATGTTTATATAAAAACATAAAATGACAAAAAACTGGCTATAGATTTTTTTTTTCATACGTATGTCAATAATCTACAGCAAAAGTTTCAAATTGATGTCTCCACATTTAATAATTTTCCCGTTTCACCTAGAGCGACAGTGACAGTTAGTAGTGTGGGTCGGCGGTTCAAACTACCACTACACCCACCTTGCCTCCAGTGTCTGTGTACATTGGTGTATGGATGAGAGTGTGAATGGGTGAGTGGTTCCTTGATGTGAAGCGCTTTGAGTGCCTAAAGCTGAGTAGAAAGGCCATCTATAAATGTGGCCATTTACCATTTATCTTTTTACCTGCAGAAAGCATGGGTCAAGTATGTACCTCTTTGTCTGCCTTCTGTACTTTGGACTCCATGTCGTACCTCTCTTCATCAATCTTGTCGAGAAGGGCATGCAGCTTCTTGCAGGCCTCCTAAATGAGGAAACACGTGTTATTCAGATGAAATCACATTAACTGTGTTTGCATTGTGAGACAACACAAATACACGAAGTAGACTAACTCAAACATTTACAGCATATAAGGACGTTGAAGTGGCTCACCATGAGGGTGTTTTGGTCTCCACTCGTTTCCGGGCCTGGACATTTCTCAGCCATGTAAGCTTCTTTGGCAACAACAAGGTCTTTCTTCTCCTGCTCAAGCCAGCTGGCAGCGATCTGAAGCATCAAACTCTACCAAACACAAATCACACACTGATTAAAATGTATGAACCTTCAAACCTTCCATTCCACCACAGGATTCCATTTAAACGTGAAGACAAAAATTAAGAATAGATCTGGACTGAAAATAGCACGAAGCATCAATTTTCCATTGCATGATTGCTTATACAGAAATAATTTAGCACTAAACCAGGATCTTATTTTAACCTTATTTAGCTCTAAAGTAAAAAAAAAAGACTCATTTTAACTCTGACGTTTATACCAGGACCAGGACCCTCTTGTTTTTTATTTACTATTTTATTTATTTTGGCTTTGTCAGTGATTATTCTGCTTCTTGGACTATTAAATGTTTGCAGTCAATTGTAACACCATGTTGATTATTTGCGATTGGTGTTTTTCAGGTCAATAAAAAAAAGGTGAAAACTGCACACAACAATCAAGATATTATTAGATTATATAAAGATACCTCAGAGTGGAGAAATTAATGATAAGGAAAAGCATGTTATTGTACTTTATAAAATATATATATATATATTCAAATACACTGAGGGCCAGAAAAACTAATTTGCTACAAGCCGAGGGCCGGACTCGTTCAATGTTTATTAAAACATATTGAAATTATTGCACATATTGAACCAAGACCTAACACTGTGTATATTAATAATTAAATGAATAAAGCAATCTCATGAATCTGTCAGTAATTTCAAGTGAAAACATGTTTCAACAGGCAAACGGACAAAAACAAACTCCCCTCAAAATGTTTTTTAAAAAAAATCACATGTCCTGTACAGAAGATACACAGGTTTGCCTTTTACCTCTGTGAACATGTACTCTCCCTCCCACCTGGCTTGAAATCCCCTGTTCTCAGCATCCATTTTTGAGGAGGGGGTAGCTGAAAGTTGATCTCTGCTCTGACTACTGATGAATAATGAAGTTGCTTGTGCGCGCTGCAGTGACTTTGCGGGCTACCGTTGGATTGTGGGGAATGTAGTGTTGGTGCGCGCAAAACACCAGCGGGCGGCTGTGGCCTGCGGGCCGGTTCTAATAGTAATTAAATATCATTCAGGGAGCCATAGATAATTAATTTGCGGGCCGGATCTGGCCCCCGGGCCTTGACTTTGACATATGTGGTCTAGAGGATCTCACTTAAATTTTTCCTAAAACCCGACGGACCAATCAAATCGCGAATAGGAGAGCCGGAGAGTCGGAGGGCGGGCTGACCATTTCATGACGTCAACGGCACGACGCTTTCAGCAGTAAACACTCCAAGTTGTTGAAGTCTTTCAGCAATGCTTGTGGTTTTCTTAGGGTCAAAGATGTTTAAAGAATGTGTCGACACACCCGCAACTCTTAAATTCTTCTTACAGAAACGAAAACAATCGCTGAGCTCCATTTTGCGTTACCAATTTTTGTTAGCCACTTTTAGCATGATGCGTTTTGCGTTGATTCGTCGTAGCACTATCCAATAGCACGCGAGGGATTTGAAAGACAACTGTTTCTCCTGCCCCTCAGCCATTGAAGCTTCCCCAGACCAAACATCTTGAGGACGTGGGTCAGGCTTCTTCTCCATTTACTTAAATGGGAAAATTAAATTTTAAGAGCCATTTTCTCAGAATGCATTTTTCTCACATTGTGGCAACAACGTCTCCATTTAAGTAGCTCTGACAGACTTCAAACTTTCCAGTCTTGTACTAAACAATATTTTGACTAACAAAATATTCAAAATCCCCTTTGAAAAAGTCTCTATAACAAACATACCTACAAAATAAACACATCAATTTTATTTGTCTGCAAAAATATTGGCAATTTTGGGCAATTTTAGGATAAAAATGACTTATTTTTATTTAAAAGTATAAAATGACAAAGACTTGCAATGTATTTTTTTCATATTTATGTCAGTAATCTACAGCAAAAGTTTCAAATAGCTATAAATTCTACTCACCTGCAGTGTCTCCCCTGAAGCACTTTGGTCTTGTGTGTTGTAAAGTGCTCTATAAATAAAACTTGATTGATTTAAATTATGTCCTCAAATCAATTTTTGACGGACCCCAGGCATTTTTGGAAACTATAACGTAATACATTTGACCAGTTTCAAAATGTATTGTAATTTCAAGGCTATAGACTATTCTGTATATACCATTAAAATTTGGGTTCAAATTCTTACTTTTACCTGTCTAAAATAATAATAATAAATATAGCCGCAAGCGGAAATCAGCGGCCCTCGCCCCCCCTGCCCAAAGCTGGGGCGCTTCGCGCCCTTTTTCTCCCTAACGTTACATTGCCGTATGAAATTCACTGTCTTTACGTATTATTCTAATTCAAAATATTACAGCCATTGCACTGCATTTTTGTTATGGTAGGGGGCGCTAACGCGCCCTTTTGGTCCCTGAAAAGT
>JAADKR020000002.1:10560473-10578690 GCA_011763505.2 Lythrypnus dalli
GGGTGACACATCCGAATGTCCTCGTCCGACTCTCCTTCGCCCAAGAGACGCTCGATCTCGGCCTCGTTCCCATTCGCGATGTGCTACAAACATGAACATAAAAAATATATATATTGTAACTAACCACTAACACTTTAAGGGAAGACACTGCAACAAAACTATTTTTTTCCCATTGCAGGTTTTGGGCCACTTTGGTCTCTTAACATATAGACTTTCATCTACTCTAAAATGTATAACAATGTATGGTTGAAAGCTAAAAGAAAGTTGATTTAGCATGATATGACCCCTATAAGTTCAACTTTGAAATGTTTGATTTCACAGAGATGGTAAAAGCAGAGCCACTCACCTCGAACAGGCAGTGTATGGGCGAGGCGACGGTCTGAGCCAGCAGACTCATCCTCTCCTTGAACAATGCCTTGTCGTTCAGCTCACAGCCCTGAGTGGAAATAAAAAACATCTGGCCTTCAGAACATCTCACCTGAAGACTGCAGCGGTCAGAGAGAAGGACGTACCGAGCGAGCGTCCTGCAGTCTGCCCAAGTTTATGTACTCTACCGCCGCCTCAAACGTGCTCAGGCAGTAGCTCAGCTCGTCTTTGGTCGAGTGGCTGAAGCAGAAGTTCCTGATGTAGCTCAGATTGGCCATCCTGAGGAGAAAAGAGCATCGTTGGAGCAGCATTACGCAGGGAAGCTGTCCAAGATCAAGATGGACCTGAATCCTTCCTGTGACCACTGCAAACAAACTCCTGCTATGCTTTTACACACTTTTTGGAACTGTCCAAAACCTTTTTTGGATATTGGCAATCCCTCTTTGAAACTTTCTCCAGCATTTGTGGGGAAGCAGCATGCCCCTGTCCTTTGACTGCTTTATTCAGGGTGGTGCTCCCTTAAGCTGGCATCAAATCGGCATAATTGCTTATTGCTCATTCCTGGCTCGAAGGCTAATATTGTACAAACGGAAGGATCCACGTCCTCCAACATATGATCACTGGGTAAAAGCGGCTTTGGGTCATATGCATCTGGATGTACACTGAAATGATCTATTAAGAAATGTTATGACCAGTGGCTGCCTTTTTGTTTTACTTTGAAAGTGTGTCTGTTGATAAACTTTCTTAATTTGCATAAGGTCTGTACTGTGTATACAAATAAGCAGGGGTTGGGGGGGTTCTTTGTTTTATTTATGTTTAATGTTTAACAATGCTAAAAAAAAAATAAATTAAGAGACATTGATAAAAAAAACAAAAAAACCTAAAATAACTGAAAACTTGAAACACGTTATTTTCTCACATTTATGTCATGAGCCACACACTTTTCTTCATAATTTTAGCAAAAGAAAGTTGGATGTTCTCACCAGTTTGGGATTTCGGTTTTGACGAGGAGGTAGAGGATGACAGACAGGAGGTCATCTGCGCTCACAGCTTCAATACTCACTGGAAAAAGACACAAAAACATATACAAGAGGGTAAATGAACAAACAACAACAACATATGATACTTGAAGGTAAATATAGTATGGTACGTTGCATTAAGTCAATTACAATAATTTTGTTTGCCCTTATTTTTTTTGTAAGAAGAGACATCGCAGCAAAACTAAATTTTTCAATGTTCAAGTTTTGGGTCAGTTTAGCTTCTTAATGTATACATTTTCACCTACTCTAAACAAAAACACCTTATCTTCAAAAAAACATGTTTAATTATTACCACTGATCCAATGTGTCTTCATAGATTTAAATGAGAAATTGGAATTTCAAAGCAATTTTTTTTTCAAATTACAAATTTTTCCCACATTGTGGCGACAATATCTGCACTTTAGAGACTTCAAATTTTCTAGTCTTGGACTAAACAATATTTTTGTTTGGGATTTGTTAATATTTAATTCCTAGCCCGAGTTAATCTACAGCAAAAGTTTCAAATTGATATCTCTACATTTATTTTTTTCCCTATTCGACTGCAGTGATATTTATTATATTATATTTATTTATTTTATAATATTTAAATGCTTTTCTTCTTTAAACGTTTACTCTTGTGAACTTAATTACAGCCAAACATAATGTCTGTTCGACAATACTCTGGTTGGGACACATTGACCAACAACAGTGCACTTTTTGTATGTGCCCCGGGACGCCCTAACGACTAAATTGCTTCTTTTACAAACATTCATTTACGGCAGACCGTACCACTCTGCGCTTGGACAGAGGGGTCGTTGTCCGCCACTTAACTCTGATTTCCAAAAGCAAACTGGACAAACGCATTGAGGCGACGGCGCTGTGAGATGTGACTGATGTTATCTGCAGTTCACTCCCAACGAGCCGGAGCTGGATTTGTCAAACTCGTACGATTCTAGGAGTCGGGATGAACACGACAAGATCTCAAAATTGTGTGCTGTAAAATAGAGCACTTTTTACAGCACACAAACGCCCAGAAGACAGTGGAGATGATCGTGGACTTCAGGAAGGCCACAGCACCACCATCCCCAGGACCTCAAGTGGGAGCCGACCATCAGCTCCTCATCAAGAAGGCCCAGCAGAGGATGTTCTTTCTGCTGCTGGTGACTGCAGGTTTTGGTTAAAAGTATATACCTGTGCATCGGGTCGTCTGCGTCGCCACCAGCACCACTCTCCGTAGACACATGAGTTTGAGGAGAGGAGACGTCTGCTGGTTCAACTGGCTCAGCTCCCTCTTGGCTCGGGACAGGTTTATACTGCAAACGTCAGGAACATATTATTGAGCAGTTTAAATCTTCCTCACCTTCCCATGAACATAACTATAGAAGAAAACTATTACTATAAGGGAAAAAGCGTGAACGAACCTAAACTCCGATTTGACCCCCAAGTCTTTCTGCTGCAGCTCCCCCAGACTCCGGGCAATTTTATTGAAGGCAGCGTCCTGTGGAAAAATAATCATTTTAGAATTGGTTTAAATGTTACATAATTTCATAACAGTTTGTTTTTACATTTTTACTTTTAATGTGGTATCAAGCAATCGCTAACCAATTCCTCATGTAGATTAACAAAAATAAATATTTCTCTGCAGCTTTAAGCCATATCGCTCCTGTATTTGTTGCGATTTAAGCAAAATATACAGATAATAATGTTCTATTTGTTAGTGCCATTCTGAACATATTTCTATTTAGGGGGATATTCTGCAGGCAAAATTGTATTTATTTATTTATTTCATTTTCAGGATTTGGGCCAGTTTGGTCTCTTAACATATCCTATTCTAAACAAAAATACCTAATCTTCACAAAAACATGTTATGTTATTGCACTAATTCAATGTTTCTCCATAAATATAACTGAGAAATTGTAGTTTCAAAGGCAATTTTCTCAAAATGCATTTTTCTCACATTGTGGCAACAATAATTGCACAGATCTCAAACTTTCCCATTTTGGACTTAATATTTTGAAGGTTTTTTCGGTTTTGAATTTCAAAAAACAAAGCTAAATTAGAATTTTTCACAGATTTTTCTGCTAATGCATAGCTTATATCAAAACTGAACAAGATATCCAGAATCCCCTCAGAAATCCTCGTAACAAATATATATACTAAAATAAGCTATGCATTTAAACCTGGCTGCATCCATTGTTCAGATTTCGTCTATTTTTGGCATTTTTAGGCTTACAATGCCTAACTTTTATATAAAAACAGAAACCTATACATTTATTTTTTTCCCTATTCACCTGCAGCGTCTGGCCTTAAATGCAGTCAGGTCAGGTCAGCGATGACTTAGTTTTCGAGCTTTAATCAAGAGACTCACCTGACTGGCCTCCAGTGTTCCCACAAAGTTAAAGATCAGATCATGGATGCCATGATGAACATAAATCTGAAAACAACATGAAAGGATTGTCAAAACAAACAAAAAACTTCCAAGTCTGCAGAATTAATAGAATGAGTTGGAATGAAGTGGTCACAGTACAAATATTGGAGTCAAATAACAAATGAATCCATCTTAAATATTACATTGGTGTAATAAGTACATAATCAGCAAGTACAGGTTTCTATTCAAACAAAACATTATAGTTTAAAACTTCTAAAACCACTTCTGAAATGCATGGGATTCTTCAAGGAATCTTCTCTGAATGTTAATATTACTGGAAATGTTTAAACTGTTTAGACTGGAAAGAACTGGATCTTCATTTATTTTGCATTAACCATAGATTGCAAATACAGTAGATATTAGATATTTATTCATTTAGAGCAGGGGTAAAATGCTCGAGGTCCATAAACTTTCCCTTCTCCTCCATTTGGGCTCAGACTCCAGGAAAATGCATAATTGAAAATAGCAGCGTTATATATGCCCTTATTTTTTACAATAATAATAATGCATTTGTTTCATATAGCACTTTTTTCAGAGGCTAAAACTTATTTTAAAAGCAATAAAATAAAATAAATAGACATTAAAAAAGCAAAAATAATAAAGAAATAAAAAATAAAATAAAAACAATACATTTTGCTATTTTAACTTAATTTGGTAATGCCTTTGTTAATTTCATAGCCTTTGATATTATGTATATTGAGGGAATAAAAATGCTTTGGGGTCCAGACTCGAGCCCCTGAAGGTCCAGATCTGGACCCAGATCCGCATGTTGGCTATCCCTTATTTACAATAAAAGAATGAAGTTCCAGTGTTAGAATCCAGTGTCGCTGCAGTCGTTACCTCCACGGCCTGCTTCAGGAGAGTCATCTGAACGTCCTGTTTGGCCAAGAGCTTCTGTTGAATCAGAGAGTTCAGAGTGAGAGAAATGCATTCGTTGCAGCGCAGAACATGACGCAAACACCAGCATCAAATCGAGCAGAGAAAGGACAATGTTGTAGCGTACTGAACACTCTGTAAACTCACAGGGATTCACTCGCAAAAGGAAAAGGAAAGAAAGGCCATCGATTTAACATTTTGGTATTATCAGGTATTTGCAAAAAAAAGCAGAAGAAGAAGAAACCATGGATTCTAAACATGCTGTTCAAAAGGTAATGCTCCTGCACGTGATCAAAAACTGTTCAGTAACTTGAAAAATTGAAAGTCCAATACTTAAAGATTTGTTTCCAAAACGCTGCAGCCCTACTACTAGAATAAAATAAACGGTCTGTGGTTGTAGTTCATTTAAAGGTAATCCACTTTGAGCAAGGAGAGGAAAAGTGGGTGAACTCACCAGACGAGAGTCCCTCAACAGACACTGAAGACATTTTGTGAAGAGGCCATTCACAGAATCCTGTCAGAAGCAACACACAACAAACATTATGCTTATGAGATTCACCCTTCTTCTAAAAAAAAAAAGTTTATTCAAATGTCCTTTTGATATGAGCAAATTGAGCACAATTGACTTGGCTGTGGCTTTGCTTTCTGGCAACTTTGATCATAAATGCATACATTCATTCATTCAACCAATGCCATGTCTGGACATCTGTGCAATATCCTTTCATTTATGTCAGTGAAATGTCTTGGACTATTTTAATTATTGACTTTCAAGTTCAATCTTTCATATTCCATGAGGAATTATACATTTGTAAATACTCTCGTCTCTTAGTACTTATTCTCGAACTGCTGTATATTGCAAAATTCCTCACGGTGGGACCTTGTTCATTTAGGGTTAAAAAATCATAAAATGACAGAAAACCTACAATACATGAGTTGCCTGGCATTGGTCTGAACATACATGTTTGTCAAATCTGCATACATATCTTTCAACCCTGGGATAAAACTTTGAGAACCAAGAGGAATACATTGTTAACATTGTTTCATACGATGTGATGGCGCAGTCCCTTCCGCTCCTGCTCCTTGAAGGTCTGGCAGAAGCTCTGGATGAACTTGTCCAGTCGGAGGGCGTGGCGTCCCAGGAAGTCGCGCACCTCCTCCACGCTCTTCAGGCAGACGGGCGGCGGGGGGCTGAGCTCGGAGGGGGTGGACTCCACCTCCACCGGGCGAGAGATGCACAGGATGCTGTAGCTCTGCTCCTTGTCGTTGTAGAAGGTCTCCTCGAACAAGATGGGGATGGAGGCTGCCGCGGGGAAACCAGCGCCCAGCACCACCTGCCGGTCCTGGATACGCACCGCCTGCAAAAGGACGTCGGACCTCATTTCATTTTGCCACAAACTTGCTCTTGTGTCCAGGCTGCCGCTTAAAGGCAACCCACGTCAAGGGAACAAATACTTTTGCCCATATGTAAGAAAAACATCTTGAAAAGAATATGAAATGAAAAATCATGAAAAATAACAAGGTTGCCCAAACTTTCGCACTGTATGTATCAGAAGTAGGGAGAAGCAGAGAAAGGCAGTGGATCCGGAGCAGGAGCATGTGCACACGTTCTCCAACAAAATACCTAATTTTCTCCAAATGTTTTCCTTACACTCTTGCAACAAGATCTCCACTTTAGTACCACTTACAGGCTCCAAACTTTGCAAATTTAGTCTTTTTTTTTTACATATTTACCCCACCAGTTACTACCTTATTCAAAAACTAAGCAAGATCCAAAATCTCCCTGAAAAAAAATATTCTTAATTTCAGTCATTTCAACTTCAAGATATAAGCTTGTGCAGTGTAAAAACCACTACGAGGCTTAAAAACACAACCTGCTTTCTTCCACATTCTCTGAATGAATGTGACGAAAAGTGGTCAGTTTTCTTACATCGGTTTCCCCAGTTTTGGTCCTCATAGTAACACAAAGATTACACAAACACAAGGAATCCATTTAAATTAATTTAATAATTTGTTTACCAGACGCCAGAAGAAAAAATCATGTGCTTACACACTTCAGCCATATTTGTGTTATCAATCACTGGGGATTTACAACGACGCAATCTAATTAACACATTAATTAAATTTTCTTATTTTCAAAGGTATATAATCACATTATTTTCCAAAAATGTGTTCCTTTATGTCTTTCATCTGTGAGAGGACGGCGAAACAGTCGGTCCAATGTCGCTTTTTTGGGTTCAAGTCGGTGATCGGAGAAGACGACTAAAGAAGCACCGATACTCCCCATACTGATACTTGTGTATCTACCGTGAGACTTTCTTAAAAGTGGCTGCTGTGAGTGAAAAAGTCATTTGTCCTCTTTGAAGATGAGATGTTTCAGGTCAAGGAGTTTTCATTAATGAATGGAAAAACTTTAAACATGGATCACTGGATTTTTCTGCATTAAATATTCTCAACTTCATGACACGAGCTGCAGGTTACATTAATATAAATAAAGTACAACAAAGTGGTCTCATCATTGAACAGCTTGTGCATTGTAAAAACCCCACATCAATAATTCTTTAACAAAATTGTATAAAATAAAAACAAACATTGATCTTCAATAGTGAACAACGATTTTTTTTCACTTGACTCATAGCTTCTTTCCCAGCCACGACAGCATTAGCATACTGCTGCTAGCTGCAGTATTCTGTGCGCTGATCAAAATGAATTGAATTCTGCTAATTAATATCTTCAAAACGAGGTGCAGCATGTCCAAACTCACTTAGATTAAGTCGGTGAAAGTTGTGTTTAAAAAGTTTGAGGGTCAAAACAGGTATCGGTTCAGTAACTGATATTTGGATTGATACTCGAAACCTGATACTGTATTTTTTCCCGTATCCCATAACAATACTGGTATCGTATATCAGAGCATACTTAAAGCCAACATGGACGGTCTGTGGCTCGAATGAATTAAAGAAAGAAGAAAATGTGAATAGTGTAGACAGAAAGCATCATGCATAAAATTGTGTTTCTTTAAAGACAAACCTTGCCGTCGACGGTGTGGTATCCATCCTCCGCCGGCTGAAGCACGTAGCTCTCAAACTGGGAGTCCGAGAAACTGCTGCCCGTCAAACTTCCACAACAGGGAACCAGCACCTGCGACATGGAGAGATGTGAAGCCACACACTTAGAGAGGCAGGCCTGTCACCGCATTATCTTTTTAAAGGACGATTAATCATTGCAGAACATGTAACAATAAATTATATTGTTGACTAAATATTTTTACAATCCTGATGCATTAATTCTCAACAAAACTCCTCAATTTTAAACGGGCTAGGATTAAATACAATAATAATAAGTATTTCTGATTTTGATTCTGATAATTCAGTATAGTAATACTTGTGACAGGACGATGGAGAGGTGATACTAAGGTTGTGCTTGGTGAGAATAGGCAGGCTACACAAGAAGACCCAGACTCTTTTTTTATGGAGTGTGATTTAGTAACGCATCAGTCTGACTTGTGTAACCAGTTCTGAAATGCATGTTAGTGTTATAATTGATTTATACGCATACAAACAATCTGCTGACTTTCATTTGTGAGGATTTATCTGTGCCATAGTTCTCCAAAAGGTTGCGTACGGCTTCTTGAATAAAGGAAGTTCCCAGGTTAAACTAAGGGTAACATCCAGAGTTACATTTGTAAAGAAAAGTGCTGCGTCAACAGACAGGAAAGACCACAAGTTCCTCTTCTACGAGGACAGTGCAAAGACGTGAAAAACAATGCTGTCCTCATCAAAGCCTATGTATCAATTTCATTTTCAATTTCAACTTTTTTTTAAAATCAAGTCATGAATCTGTTATCGCTCTTGGTCATTTCAGCGGCAGGTCACAGTCGACATAAGGACAAGGTGTTTGATTGGCTGCTCTCCTGATGGACACGCCTCCACTGTGAGATATTGTATTTATTTTCCAACGTTTATTATCTCATAAGCATAGTATCAACAAAATGAAAATAGCGAAGGAATGATATGATGCATTTATTCACTTGTTTATTTTTGATTTGGTTGGTGAAAGTATAAACGCACAAAAATCAGTAGTGATTATTGGTTATGGATATCTAAACATCGGTTTAAAATTCCATTATCGCGCACACCTGCATCATTTGTAACAATTCCTTTAACTAAACTGATGAGCGAAATGAAAATAAAACTTTAAAGTGCAAACAAACACTACGTGGTAAATATTCCTTTAAACAGTGTTATATATAATAAATCCATTTCACCCTTCTCTGGGACAAACAATTCTTGCGAGATGTTGTGGAATGGGATCTTGGCCCATCCCTAGAATATATTAAATAATTATTTTAAGTGCAGTGTTCTTGAGGAGGCGATAAAAATACATGTGTAACTCACGACGCCATGCAGCTCGGCCACGCGGCAGCACAGGTCGGCCCTCTGCTTCTCCAAGGCCAAGTAAAAGGGATTCTTCAGGATGTTCTCATCATACACAGCCATAAGGAGCTGGAGGTTTGGGTCCTGCCGGAGAGAACATGGACATCATCAAAAGCTATTTCACACAATAATACCATTTCACTCGAGATCATGTGGGACTGCAGTCGCCGTTTGGGCACATTTTCAAAGCAAGATTCTCAGGAATTCCGTGTTAATATGATTCAAATTGACATTCAGAAAACGTCATTTGTTCCAGAAGAGAAATTAGGTTTGCGGCCATCGCTTTGAAGAATAAAAAACATTCAGAAAAACAAGTCCTTCAACAACAATAATAAGATAATGACTCATTTCTGTCAGTGCTGAGAGTCAGGATCAAAACAAGAGGCTGTAGTAGTGATGGGCCATACCACATCTTTTTAATCTGTACGATTCCAATAATTTTGAGGTAATTTTAGTCATTATCGATACTGGTTATATTATATTGGTGAAGGCGTTTCAATCACTACACAAAAACTGTAAATATTATTAATATGTACGTTACAGGGATTTTTTTCTCCATTTAATTGAGTATTTAAAGACAAAACAATGAAAGAGAGACTGAGTAAATTAAATTGTCTCTTGGTCTAAATTCATTCTTAGCTTTTTTGACACATATCTAAAGTTTATATGAACATAAACTCAAAACTTGCAGTGTCACTTTTCAGGGTCACCATCACAGAAATACTAGAAAACTAGCTGCGAGTTCATGACAATGGTACAAATGCTTTTTAATTAGATACACAATAGTATTTCCACAAATCTCTGTATTTACTATAAACTAAAAGAAGACTCAACAAATGTTGTTCCACTACAAGATACACAATGTAAAAAATGAATGCATTAATGACAACCACAACATAATCATGATAAACATGCGTCAATCCAATACTCTGCTGTAGAACAATGCAGCACATCGTCCTTTTGTTTCTATAATTGCTGCCACGCCTTTTATTTTACATATGCAAATTAGTGTCGACACTCGGTATCTTGTATCGACTCTTGAAAAAGTAGCCTTTTGGCATTGATATATGGATACTCTGGATCGAGCCGCCGAAACTTAGGCTGCAGCAGAGAACAACACAATACTCTGCTGCTGCTTTCTCCTGCGCAGGACCATAAACAATATTATCGTTAATCGCAAGGAAAAGGGGGGGGTAATTAATTGATCATAATCGTGAGTGCAGATAATCCCCAAAAAAACACTGATTAAAAAAAAACCTGGCTGATGGTTGTCGATTTACCCAAGTGTGTGAAGATTAGAATTTACATCTTTTGCAGTTTCTGAAATAATCCCATTTTAAAAAGCGGCCTTGGCTTTTTTTTAAATTGCTCAAGTTCATCGAGCTCAACCAAAAGACAAAAGTCAAACTTTTTGGAAAACAAAAATGTACTGCACCAGTGCCAATAATCAATGATAATACTTCTATTGAAAGAGTCAGAGGAAATGTGTGCACTCATTGATGAGAGGAATTCTTGGAAACCCCGCAAAAGTTATTTACAAGTTGCTAAATGTGATTGTGTGATGGAAAGGTCGTCAAAGGTCAAGTGCTTTGCTTTTATCACTCATTTGTAAAGTCGCATAATAACTATTGTTTGGAAATCTGGGGTTCAAAAGTACAATTAAATATGAAGCAACCTCAATCAAAAGTAGATTATTGATATGTGGTATATTATTTTTAGCCATTTCCAAAGAACTTAACTGAGGCAACACGCTGCAGGTAAATAGGGAAAATGTTTAAATGTAGATATCATTTTGAACCTTTTGCTGCAGATTATAAAAATAAAAATGAGGGAAAAATATGTATTGCATGTTTTCTGGAATTTTATGTTTTTATATAAGAAATTTTGAGCCAAAAAATGCCAATACTTTTGGCGACAACATCCGAACAATAAATTGAGCCAAATTTAAATTTTCCGGTTTATTTTGTAGATGTATTTGTCATGAAGACTTTTTCAGAGGGGATTTTGAATATCTTGTTTAGTTTTAACATAACTTGTGCATTAGTGGAAATATCTGTAGAATTAATTTTCCCTCAAATTGAAACCTCAATAAATCAGGCTAGAAATTAAATATTCAAAAAATCCTTCTAAAAATTCTTCAAGCACTGTAAAGTTTGGAGCCTGTACAAGTACTGATATGGTCGCCACAATATGAGAAAAATGCCTTTGAGAAAATGGCCTTTGAAATGGCCTTTCCCCATTCAAATCTAGGACACATTGAATCAGTGCAATAATTAAACATGTTATTGTGAAGATTAGGTGAAAGTTTATATAAAAGGACATCAAACTGGCCCAAATCTTGAAAATGGAATGAATTGAGTTTTGGTGCAGTGTCTCCTTTTAAATATGGTCATCTTTCCTGGGCGTGAGCGAGACACTCAGGACTTAATGCAGCATGTGATATGAACAAACTGCACAGTCAAAAATAATAATAACAACAACAACAACTTGTAAAAGCCAGACATCTACAGTAAATGCAAACTCACCTTTTGACTGAGTTTCATGTCCCTGAGCGCGGATCTCCGACTGAACCCTCCCCTGCTCCCACTCTCCTTTTCTGCCCGTTCCCTGTCCTCCCTCTCCTTCTCCTCAGCTGAAACAGTCATGTGGCCGCTCTGTCCTGTGACCGTGGATCTGCAGCTCTCACAGGAATGTCTGCTGCCTTCGAGTCGACCACACTCAGTCAGGACCAGACTTCCACAGAGGAAAACGACTTGGAACTTCAGAAAAATGAACTTTAAGTCCAATCCATAAATGTGTCTTGGTAAGACCATCCCCATATTTACTTTATCGACCTATTGTTCAATAAATGAAAGTAATAATATAACACATTTTTGGCCTCAATATTTATCATCGGTACATTTTTTCAAATAGTACTTTTTTTGTGTGTTATATTTTAAGATATACATTATACATACAAGTACTTTTTAAACAAATGAATGAGTCCTCAGAAGCAGGCGGAACATTTTACTCACACTAAAAAAAACACTAATATGTTTTTACTTTTCTGCGACTGTGTCAAAATGACATAACACTGACAACAAAACTTACTCGGCTTCATTATTGATCTGAACTTCATGAACCCAAAACAAGTTTACGTTGAAATACTTTTATGAGACTCCAGATTGAAAAGGAAGTATTCTACAACAGATTTTTACCAATTACGTAAAGTGTGACGCTCGCCACTGGATTTTAAGGCCAGATGCTGCAGGTGAACATGAAAGAAAATACATGTAAAGATTTCAATTTGAAACTTTTGTGCAGAATACTATCACAAAAACAGTTAGATATCAAGCAATTAAAAATATTTGGCATTTTTTACTTCATTTTAATAATTAATCTAATTCCTGGATTGAATCCTTTGATCGAATTGAAGTTTTAATCTGGATTCCATTTAAACTTCTTGTTCTCAAGCAACACCTTAAAAAGCTTTTACTTCCTCTTGGAGAGAAATGGAGGGACGACCATCTCCAGCCTTTAACGACGACGATATCAGGAAACTTCATGTCGCTGTTTGTGGTGTGACTGCTGCTCTCACAATTGACCATTTCTGTAATAGTACGGTCTCCTTGGTTTCCGTGCATATTCAGCAGTTACAAACCAGGAAGGTGGGACAACTCTGGGCTACAGTTACTTAGCTTTGCATTACATTAACAACGTGAACTGAAGTAAACGAGAGGAATATACAGTGACAAAACTAACTCAGCATCAAAGCAGTGTCTTTGAGTTAAGATTTGTTTCTCTCTTTTACTTCCGTTCACATTGTTAGCTGTGCTCTAATGCAAAGCCAAGTAACTGAAGCCTGGAGTTCCTAGTTTGTAACTTCTGAATGCGCATGGAAACCATAGTGTGTGTCACAGTCAGGGATAAATAATGGATTTAGTCAATAATATCATTTATTGTGATATTTCCAAGCCTCGCCGCACCAGATTAGAACTAAAGAGCCAACTCCCATCTGTCATCCCAGTCTTAACATAATGCATTAAAAATGTATTGAACTAAAAAACAGCTCATTTGACAAAGTAAGACAAGACTCGATGATAAAACGTTTTTTCTAGAATCAGACACATGACTCCTGCTTTGACTGGATCAATGCACATCTTTTTTTACAAGTGAATGTGAAAACTGCTGCTAAGAGGATTCAGAGCTGAACGTGACAGTCACATTTTATCCTCAGGCAGTTCAGCGCACTCTTGAACTGTTTAAACACAGCCTGGAAACATACTATAACAATCAGGACAACATTCAAGTCACAAATGCCTTTAATGCGAGTCAATAAGGTTTTTTTTTTTTTTTTTTTTAAGTAAAGATTTTAAATTTTTAAACTTTTGCTGCAGGCTATTGACATACACAGGAGAAAAAGTATATTGCAAGTTTCCCGATCATTTTATGTTTTTATATTTTTAAAAAAGACATTTTGAGCCCAAACATGCCCAAATTGGTGAAATGAAATCTAAAAAATGGATTGAGTAAAATCTAAATTTATAGGTGTATTTTAGGGATACATTAAAAAACTAAACACAATGTCAGAAAAATGCATTTTGAGAAAATGCCCTTTGAAATTGACAATTTTCCATTCAAATCTATGAAGACCCATTGAATCAGTGCAATAACTGAACATGTTATTGTGAAGATTAGGTGTTTTTATATATAAAAAGGTGAGAGTTTATATGTAAAGAGTTTTGCAGACCTAAAACATTCTTAAAATAAATGTACTTGAACAAATCTAGTGGATTATAGAACCTCATTTGTCTCAAAATGCCCTCAGAGGATTTCAAAGGATGAAGTTGGTCACTTTATTTCGACTTCTGACACATGTACAGTATGTTATTTCCCTTTTTGTCTTTTAGCCTGGGGTAAGCCATTAGCGCAACAAAATTACGAGATCATCCACCTTTACTGAACATAGACAGTGGAAACTGGATCTACCTGAAAGCCATGACATGCATTTGCAGATGTTCCTGCTGAGTAATACTCCTATTGCATTATAAAGTACATTTAAACTATGACCCAAGTGTATGATGTATTCATAGTTAATCGATTAGTCGGTTAATGGCAATCAGGGGCTTAATCTATTAAAAGAAATACAAACAAATAACCATTATGCTGTATAAACTAGCAATTAAAGGGCCGCCTGAGAGTGGCAGGCAAATAACATTAAAATCGACTATGACCCAGCATTTTTAAGATGATTTATGACATTTTCATATATATATATATATATATATATATATATATATAAAACGTCATGCCACATAATCGTAATAATCGTTTCACACAGCTGAAGCTAACATAAAATCCTATATTCAACATGCGTTTTAATCGAAAAGTAGCTAGGCTAAATAGAAAATAATAAATACATAAATATATAATCCGGATGGAAGGATTTAAAAAAAAAGGGCATTACAAAATCAACGAGCACGTAGAGCAGGCTGTAATAAGTGACAAACCTGGCACTGAAAGTATGTTATTATGTTGCCTTTGAAGATTTGTTTCATCAAACCATTACTCCATTATTTACTACAGCAGTGTACATTGATTGCTCGGTTGGCTCTTTGTGGGGGCAGACGATGCATTTTAAAAGCTTTATGTGTGTGAACATCAAAGAGCAGGAAGCCTTGACATTAGCATAAAGGCTACAAACAACACGAGCATTGACCGCTAGCACTTAGCACTGCGCCACTGTCGAAGCTAACCCGGTGCTGAGGCTAACCGCGGTGGAAACCGATGGTCTCCTGGTCAAAATAAACACTTACCCGCTTTCAGCTCGTCTCTCCGTTCATCCAGGGCTGGGCATGGCACTGGCGAGCCCCGCAGCCGCTCGTCATCAGCTGTTTTCGGCCAGGAGCCGGCGGAGAGGAGCCCTGTGCACCGGGCTGCCAGAAGCCAGTATCCAAATATGCAACAACACGAGGGTCGCCCAATGTTTGCTTTTGCTTATCTGATCGAGGAGGCGATTAAAGGGAGAAATACGGCGAGGAGTGAGAGCTCGCTGGTGAACTACGGTCTTTCTGCGCTTGACCCGGTTCTCAGGGTGAAAACAGCGCCGCCTTGAGGAAAAGGGTGCAGGCTGCAGCAGATGGACGCGATCCAGCGACAGGCAACCATTCCTTTGAAAGGATAGCTGCATGATTGAAATTAGTTATATATTAGATTTCATTAAAACACAGAGCTGATCAATAAAACAGTACATTTTCTTATTTGAATCTAGTTGGTCATCATTTTGATAATTTAATAGCATGTTTATTGAGGATGCGTTATGATCCAGACAGAACCTCTGGAGGTCTGGATTTGGACCCAGGTCCAGTTGGGGACCCCACGTACAAGTTCTTCTAATGAAACAATATAATTTCAGCGATTTGTCACATCATATTTACATTATTAATTAAAAATGCATCGTTCTTTGTGTATAAAATGTTTACATTTGGTATGACATGGACTGAAGTGGCTATTTTGATGTTGAAGGTTGCAGGATCCCGACAAACTCTATGAAGTAACCAACATAAAAGATTTCTGTTGGAAAATAAATAAATATATTTCCCAGCACCTGTCCTTAACTTAAAAGTACTTGTGTCTTCACATACAGCTAAAAGGCCCTGCACCTGATTTTTGTTTGTTTAGAACAATGAAAGTGGGAGTGAAAGATTGAACTGTTCGTTGTGTCTAAGCTCATTCAACATTTCTAATGCTTTTTAACATTCCAACTGTTCATGACATTATAAGTATGTTTCTCAACTTTAGGGTCACTTAGAGGGTCATCATCACAGCAATGCAAACAAAAAGTAGCATGGAAGCTCGTAACTAATACAATTCCTTTATAATTACATGGACATTATTTTGGCACCAAATTATTATTTTATTAATATAATATAATAAAATAAAATATAAACACCGCATTTTATTCCTTTTTGGAAATCTGTCAATCTCCCTCAGAGTTAAACTAAGCGGCAACATTTTATTTTATTGTACAGTGTAAATTAAGAATATTAAAGACATAAACAAACTGTTTTTACTTAAAAGAAATGGAAGCAAACCAACTTTCAACAATCAGACAATTGCAACAGTCATTTTCTTTATCCTTTAGAGCAGTTTTTTTTTTTCTTTTTCATTTGCAAAAGGCAAGCAAGAAAAAGCAAGCTGCCAAAAAAAATAAAAACAAATAAAAAAAACAGTAAAACATTTTCAGATCCACAGAGAGTGGGGAGAGATATTCACCAAATAGTTTGCTTAAACTTGCATCAGCTAAATTCTTGTTGTTTTGTGTTAATGAACATCACAACAGCAGTTACCTCACTGTGCGCAAACAAATGAACAGACCACTGAACAGAAAAACAAACAGCTTTGCCACGTTTTATTTTTGCAATGTTATTTCCTCGCTGATGGATTTTTGTAAAACTATACAAATGGTTTCGTCTACATCAAATTAAATACCGGTCCTTTCTGCAGAGGCTCATCTTGGCAGGAGCCGGACCAATTGCAGTTTGGGGGCATTTCAAACAAGTACGATCCTCAAAGAGACTGCTACTGCCTAAAAACGTTACAAAACAATCAAAACAACTATAGTTATGCCATCATCAGTCATTTTGTCAGTGAGAACATTAAATGTCAAAATTCGAATTTTTATCCAACGCATGCCAGACTTGATCATGTTTTGTGGGCTGGATTGTAGGACTTGGCGAGCCGCATTTGGCCCCTGGGCCTCAGTTTGCCCACCCCTTGCATAGCCGCCCTGGAAACGAGGCCTGGCTCCAACTTCTTCACAAATATTACAATTAAATACAGGCAGCAAACAACTAACAAAATAATAAAAACAATCAAAACCCAGGTAGCAAAACACTTTCATGAGCTGCAGCATAGCCATTACTGTCCATTTGATAATACATTTTCCTCTTTCAAACCAAAATGAACACTTATTTGATACACCAAGTCAATACTCATTTAAATAAAAATCTAAATCAGTATATAAAAAAGAAAGCTTCCTCTTTTGATTATTTTAACCCAGCCCATACCTACAACAAGGTGTGTAGCTTTGTGTGTTCATTAAGAAGCACTGTCCTGAAAAAAATAAACAATCCTCAATAAGATTAGTCCAGTGCTTTCAGTGAGACAGACTGCTCAGGGAAAACACTCTTCAGAGAGAACTGTGGCTCTGGGCGACCGAGTGCAGTGGAATTCTGAGAGGAAACAGCAAGAACAGACTGTCTTCGAGCCGGTGACTGCCAATAATCTCTACTTATAGAGCAACTCACCCCCAGATCAACTTTTTTTTTTGCTGATAGACTGTATAAATGATGTTAAATAGCCTCGTCTACATGTCCTACTCATTAGTTTGTCATTTTAGTGCATAGTTATTTAATAACAGCTGAAAGGTGCCACAGGTTGGTTGACTAGATGCCACACAGATGTGAAGCAGTTATAAAAAACTGTGGTCATAAAACTAAATATTAGTTCAGTGATTCGCAGGATCGCAAAATCTGAGAAACAAAAAGGTTTGTACACAATAGTTTTGAGGTCGTAAAGTCATAGGCAGATGCTATTTTTTGAACACACCCCTTTTAACTAATTGCCCAATGTCACAAGAGTGTGACATTGGACGTTGGTTTTCTGAGAATCTACTGCACCTACCGGTCACTTGTTTGCCTTGCAGAAATAAAAAATATCCAATAAATATGGATTAATCTGGTTAGTCACATTAGACTGCTAATATTTTGAACACTACTTTACATTAGAAGTTCCAGTAATGGCTTCTAATGACATAAATACACTGATCCTGATTGTGAAATGTTAACCTGACAAGATCTAGATTGATATTCCAGAGCCAATAACATAAGGAGATATCTTTTTCTTTTTAAGTTATGCGTGTTTGTAAGTGTGTGGTAGCATACTTAGGGCGAGATCTTGATGACGCAAAACGTCGACGCAAACCCTGAACGCAGACGCAAAGTGCACGACGCAAAACTTCTCATGATTGTGGCTTGCGCTGCATGAGTGGGCGGTTACGGGGCTGGACATTGAGGAGGAAGGACAGAGAAGCGCTTCTGACTGTTTATCAGCCGTGA
>JAADKR020000002.1:10578790-10628163 GCA_011763505.2 Lythrypnus dalli
ATTGTTTAGTTTTAAAATAAGCATGTATGAATGTATGTATTAGTGGAATACTTGATAAAAAAAAATGTGGCTTGTTTTTTTTAAATCAAAACTGGCCCAAAACCTGAAAATAGGAAAAACAAAAAGTTTTGCCTGATGTGTCTCGTCTTAAAAGCAATTTGAAATCAGCTCCAGTGACACAAAAGTAGAGCTAACTTCATTCACCATCACTCGCCGCAGTCTGGTCTTTTCCCACGTTTTCCCATTCAAAAATGTTGACATGTTTTGTAGCCACGTGTTGTACGTCAGACGCCCCACATTAATATGTATCAGAATTATGGCCATTTCTTCACAGAGCAGAGGGTTTACGATTTTAAAAGCTATTTTTCTCTAAATAAGGCTTTCCTTTCACTCTTACAACAAGATTTCCACTTTAGTGGCACTTAAAAGTACTTATATTTTGCATATTTTTTCAGAGTTATTATTATTTGTTAATATATATTTCCTAGCCAGATTTATTGACTTTCAAGTCCCAAAAAGCAAAGCAATCCTCCCTGAACAAATCTTTGTAACTACTTACTGTATATCTACAACATAATCCCATACATCTAAACCTGGCTTAATTCACTGTTCAGATATCATGGCTGAAATATTGGCAATGTTGGGCATTTTTATATTACTTTATTTATTTTTTTATAGAAAAAAATAATAAGGTAAAAACTTTATGTCAGTAATCTACAGCAAAAAGTATCAAATTGATACCTATTTTTTTTTTTTAAAAAACTATTCCCCAGCAGTGTCTGGTCTTGAATAAAATACTCTGAGTACGTACCTTTGCTCTGACCAGCTTCTCCCAGTGAAGAGGTGTCTCTTTGAGGAGTGTAAGGACAGGCTCATTGGCCTTAAGTTTCCATGAACATCGATCAGCATCAATGTTTCTGTGAAGATCCAGGTTAGCTTCGTACCATTTGTCCTCAATTCTCCCCCTGCAAGTTTGACAGGACAAAAACACTAAACAAGATATCCAAAAACCCCTCTTGAAAAAGTCTTTGGTCTGTGATATTAAAATTTCCCATTTAAATCTATGACGACACTTAGAAGAACTTGGAATCGGTGAAATAATTAAACATGTTATTGTGAAGATTAGGGATTCATTTTTAGAGTAGGTAAAAGTTTGTGGGTGGCACCTTGACGGCGTTAACGCATAGCACAGAGCGTTGGCTCACATGAGTGGGCGGTTACGGGGCAGGACATTGACATAGAGGCTGGAGGAAGGAAGGAGAAGCGCTTCTGACTGGTTATCAGCCGCAAGCCTTTCGTGACCCAGACCTGAACCAGGACCAGACGCACGAGTCCGACCCGTAAAGAACCTGCGCTCTTTTGCACTTATTCACAGCCTCCGCAGCGCGAGGAAAGGGAGCTTTAAATGCGCTGCAGCCTATTGTACTTTCACTGAGAAACTACAGTCTTTCTACACTTTCACTGGACACCACAGGGTTTTTGTATATGGACCTGCGCTGAGAGATGAAGAGCGCTGCACAGTCCAAGTGCACGCACTGTCAGCGCACCTCAGCGTGAACATGCTGCTTGTGCCAAACATTTACCCGCTCCCTCCCGTGTAAAAGGCTCTGCTGGACAGGCTCCACTGTGTGCCGCGCAGAGAGTGCGAGAGCGTGAGCCGCCCGCTGCCCACACACCTGAACATGACTTGATCAGACGAAAACAGACAGCTCACGTCCTCTGGGTTGGACAGCTTCACCGTCACCGTGAGGGAGTCGGTCGACTGGTACCAGCGGACCGCTGGGTGCAGGCTGAGACAGACCAAACATGAGATTAGAAAGTCATACGAGGAGCGCAACCAAAGAAAATAAATATTGTATTGTGTAAATATTAAGGGGATGTGATGCAGCAACACTTTTTCCCCCCCCTTTTCCATATTTAGGATTTATGCCAGATTGGTCTCTTAACATATTGGGCACAATCTTGCGACAAGTGCATCTGCAGCGCAGCTCGTTAACATGTCATTGGACACAAGTCACTTTGTGTCAGCGCCTGCGTCCAGACACTAGGGGCCTCACTCTAAACAATAAAAAAGTTTCACTGTTTCAATGATTTTCCATAGATTTAAATAGGAAATTGTAATTTCAAAGGCCATTTTCTCAAAATGCATTTTCTCACATTGTGACGACAATATCTGCACTTCAAACTTTTCAGTCTTGGACTTACTAAAATGTTGAAGGTTGTTTCAGAGAATTTTTGGAAAATAGCTTGATTTATTTGTTTTTATTTTTGAATTTCAAAAATACAATTAATACATATCTTATTTTAAAACTAAACAAGATATACAAATTCCCCTAAAACTAGTCTTAATAATCTCTACAATATATCTATAATAAATTTGTTGACAAAAATATTAGCAATTTTGGGCATTTTTAGGCTTAAAATGTAAGCCTAATATAAAAAAAACATAAAATGACAATGCAATAAATTTTTCTCATGTTTATGTCAGTAATCTACAGCAAAAGTTTCAAATTGATATCCATAAATTTAAATTTTTCCTCTATTCACCTATCCTTAATTTACTGTGAAAAAGAAAAAAATACTTTGTGAAACAAAAGTGAACATTACAACTCCTGTCTATTTGCACATCTTTATGTTTGAAGTTTATGAATATTACATACGTTTTGTTGTTATTATCACCGTTATCCTGGCTGCTGATTGTGCTCGGAACTTCTCTTCGAGCCGTTTCATTCCGTTCAGAAACTCCTGGCAGACATGAAACAAACATGAAAGATATGGTCGCAAGACTAAAGCTAAATAAAGTATCAGAACAGGGCAGTCCAAACCCACTCCCAATAACTCAAACTCTTTCAGGGCATTTTATTTTTGCGTTTTTCTTCCCCAGAGTGACTAAAACTAACACAAAGATGAAAGGAAATTTCAGACTCGTGCACTACAAACAAATACCTTTTGTCATGTTTAATGCTTGTGAGGTCTTAAATTTGGGACAAACAAATGTAATACTTTCATGATTTAAGACCCTGGGGCCACCCTGCAAAGAATAATGTATTCTCACCATTTTGAACCACTGGGCTGGTCTGTGGAGGACTGTAAAAGAAACAACCATAACACTGTGAAAATTAAAGTCACACTATTTTTGGTAAACTATAGAACAGCACTCACAACTGAATTTCTACAATCAAGAAATATGTCGAAGAGATTAATAAAAAGTTAAAGACATAAACCTTGTTGAATGCTCCGAGGACTGGAGAGTTTGAGGCAGATGGTTTTCTTGTGGCTGATGCAGAATCAGATGCAGCGGCAGAGGCGGCAGCGGGAGAGGAAACGGCGGGGGTTCAGTTGTGACAGACGTAGGGCGCAACGATTGCGATTTCTCGAGTTCAGCCACTCTAAAGGCCTCAGCGAGAACTTCCTCTTCGGCTTGGATACGGTTTTCCAAAGAGATGATGGGGTTAGATGACCTGCAGGGGTGGAAAATGTTTTAGAAGATTGAAGAGTTGAAGTTTAGTGTGTTTAGTGTGTACCTCGTCTGACCGTTTTTCAGGACAGGTCCATTATTTGTAAATATAGAATTGAAGACATACAAAGTTTTGTATAGTTTAAGTTCAAATAAAACACAAAATGCAAAAATGAATGAATAAGCCTTGCAGTAATAGAAAAATACATAAAACAAAGAACATGCCTCCAACACGGTTGGTTACTTGGTTATTGTGAGACACTGCAGATGAAAGCATCGATGTTTCACCCAGTGGTCCGTGTTGAGACTTTTACCTAGTTTTCTCTTTAACGTCTTAGCATTTGTGTCATGGTAAAAAAAAGACAAAACTCTCACTTTGCAATGTGTATTTTATGAAGAGTTGTCAGCGACCATCGCAGTCTGTCGTCTTTTCCCGGGTTTTCCCATTCACGAATGTTGACATGTTTTGTATCCACATGTCGTACATCAGACGCCCCAAATTAATATATATCAGAATTATAGTCATGTCCTCTCAGAGCATTTCCAAAGCGGAGAAAGGCAGTGGGTCCGGGGTATGTGCAGACATTCTCTTAACTAATTTACCAAAAAAATAAAACCATACATTTAATTTAAACCTGGCTCAGTCCATTATTTAGATTTCACCACTAAAAATATTGGCAATATTAGTCATTTTCAAGACTAAAACCACTCATTTTCCTATAAAACCATAAAATGACCAGAAAAAAAAAAAAAATCATAATATCTATACTTTTTCCCCCTTATTCACCTTTAGCATCTCATCTTAATTGCTTGGACTACACTCCAACTGTCACTCAAAACGGATATTTTTTATAAACTACCGTATTTTTTTAAGTGCACCTTATGGTCAGAAAAATACGGTACTACAAAGCTCTTTCGAGATGCAGCTGTAGAGTATATGGCCCTTTGGAGGAAGGAACCCGGAGAAGTGCATTATTGTGTGGTTTCTTACGCGGCGAGCTTGTTGTCACACAAGGCCTTGAGGAGGTTGATGTGCTCTGGGTTGTTCTCTGCCATTCCACTGCTGAGGATCTCAGAAGAAACACTGTGCTCATTTATCAGCGTTTTCATCCCTGGAACCTGCGTAACTCTCACCTGAAGAAGAAGAAAAGTGGACAGGTTGATTTGTGTTACATTCAAAAGAGTATTTAAGGGTTTTTTACATTTAGAGATATCAATTTAAATCTTTTACTGTAGATTATTGTCATAAATATGAGGAAAAACATGCATTGCAAGTTTCCATTTTGTGTTGTTATACAAAAATTAGGCATTTTAAGCCTAAAAATGTCCAAAATATCCTATATTTTTGGTGATGAAATCTGATAAATGGATTGAGCCAGGTTTAAATTTATGGGCTCATTTTGTAGATATATTAGTTACAAAGACTTCTTCTGAGGATTTAAAATTGGCTAGATAAAGAAAATTTCAAAACTCAATAAGTCAGGCTAGGAATTAAATATATATATTAAAAAAAATCCAAATCTGCCAAATCTGGAAAAGTTGGAGTCTGGAGCTACTAAACTGCAGACAATGTTGCAACAATGTAAAACAAAAAGCAGTTTGAGAAAATTACATTTTCCATTTAAATCTATGGGGAAACCTTGAATCAGTGCAATAATGAAACACAATACTGTAAAGATTCGGTATTTTGTCTTTTTAGTAGGTGAAAGTCAATATGTTAAAAGACCAAACTGGCCCAAAACATGAGTTTTTTTTCCTGCAGTGTCTCCCCTAAATATCAATCAATCAATCAAGTTAGTTTTGTATTGCCCGATATCACAACACGCGTTGACTCAAGAGGCTAAAAGGGTGATCGTGGAGCCGAAGTTCGGCTGGTCAGGTACAACTGAACACAGCAGAGCTAAAGTCCATCACTGAAGACCCCACTGGTTGCCTGAAAAAGATGTCCCATTCCACAGGGGGAGTGTGACAGGAAACAGGGGACATCATGTGAATTGCAGTTAACAGACTAAAATCAATGAAAAGAAATGAAAGATCGAAAGTTCAATTCAACAGCGATTATTCATTTGGCATATGTCTGGAAACAACAATTGGCACTACCATCGGGTCGACAAAGATGGTATTTCCCAAAGTGAGAACGACTCGAGCTCGGTGCTGCAGTCCTTTGATCTTCTGGCTTATTGCTCGTGTGACCTGGAAACAGAAGCAAAGTAAAACATTGTCCAAACATTGTGTACGGGCTGTGCGTAATTATATCTAAAGATAATGCGAAAAGTCTGCAATTTTTCCAAGGACTCGGGTTGTGTCAGTCAGGGAGGACCATACAAGAGCGGCATATTCAAAATGAGGAAGACTGTATTATTTATAGACACGAACAAGTAGGTCTTGGTCATGTACAAAGAGCAAGAATCTTTGAAGAAAACAATCTGCTTTGACACTTGGCAGCACACGTGTTCCACTTGTCATGTTTAAGATTGTCTTTAATCCATACACCCAGGAGCTTGTGCGTTGATACAAACTGTACTGGATGGTTCATAAACATTCAACCCCTTTACATACAAGTTTTAGTTTACACATTTGGCTGAAGTGAAAGAAAAGCATATATGAAAATGCCAAAACGTCGATCCAAATGATGATACCTTGGGATGCCAGTCTTTTTCGGAGTCGGCCGGTTTGACTCGACACACGATGATCTCCACGGCTTGACTTGGAACAGACTGGAACTGCTCCGGTAATTGCAGCAGCTGATGGGCTTTGACTTCCTCCCTTTTACCCACATCAATGAACTGGACGAAAACGCTGAAAAACAGTCGGTCTCCTCGCTCTGGGATGGACAGGACTTTCACCCTTTCAGGTAAAAACAAATCACATGTTAAACCATTAACATCTGAGCGAAGACTGAGGCCCAGCACACACAAAAACAAGTCCAAGCCCAAACACAAAAATATTTGATTTTTTAAGTAGACTCGGTCTTTATGGACAACATTTTTGAACTACAACACAGACTCAAATGTAGATAGGAGATAGAAGCATGTCATGACACACACGTTGAGCTCATGGTGTCGTACCTGAGGAAGTCCTTTTCCTCCTGGACGGCGTACAGCGCTCCCTCCACAACCGCCGTGGCTCCTGGTTTCTTTTCAGCGTAGAACAAAGCCATCTCTGACATGATGCTTCCACAGTTGTTTTCTTCTTTTGTGACAATGTTTCCATAAAAGACCGAGGCACTTTTGATGAACAAGGGCACCACCTGAAGCAAAATGTAACTGATTTCAGTTAATTAACCAACATCAACAACAAAACAACAACAAATGTGAGTTTAAAAATATACTGTGGATAAAAACAATGTTGAAATGAACATGTATTTATTTATTTATACTTACATCATATTTGGGGGCACAAAAACATGGTGGCTTGGATAAACCTGATCCAAGTGATATTTAAGACTTTTGAATACCTTTTCAATGCCCTCACGAAAATTCATACTCATGCACTAAAAATAAATATGTTTTTTGTGACATTTAATGCTTTTAAGGCCTCAAATTTGGCATGATCAAAATTAAAATGTTATTA
This sequence comes from Lythrypnus dalli, assembly GCA_011763505.2. Classification (NCBI taxonomy): domain Eukaryota; kingdom Metazoa; phylum Chordata; class Actinopteri; order Gobiiformes; family Gobiidae; genus Lythrypnus; species Lythrypnus dalli. The sequence continues at coordinate 10,585,821 of JAADKR020000002.1, forward strand.
TTTAAGACCCAGGGGCTGCCATCTAAACGTTGAAATTGGAAAAGAAATCCCACTTCGACCGATAAAGCCAGTTCTCACTTCTATGACTCCGGATGCGGGAAGTCCAGATTTATCCAGGTTTGGGTTCCAACTGTGACGATCAGGACACACGGCGCTGTCCCTAAAAACCAAAAAAAAACATATTCCCTCTTCACGAGTCACGTTTGTAGTATCGACAGGATTACCCATTGGGATTGGGTAGAGACCGACCTGCATGCTCCGAAGCTCTTGAGGTGTCCGCACAGAGGTTTGTTGGTCTTCTGGTCTTCTCGGGCCGCAGTGACGTGCCGAGCGAAGGACTGCAGCTCAAGGGGAAGGGGTGCGCCGGTCCGGCCCAAGTAACGCAAAACTCCCACCACGTGACGGGCGTTCCTTTCAGAAATGAGCAGCACAGATCTGGCGAGACGGCGGCCAGTGTCCACTTTGTCCTGGGAGCCCTGGAAGACAATTGGCACAAAGCCTCAACACGACTTTTCATTTCTTGGTCAAAACTATGGCATTACTAAGGAGAGACGCTGCAGGTGAAAACATAGATTTTACAGATTTAAGCTAGCTTTCTCCCTAAACGTCTTAGCTTTAATGCCTGAAGTAGAAAAAATTCCAAAGTCTCTCTGAGTGATGTATTTTCAGCGAGGGACTCTGAAATAGACGTTTCCAAAAATAAAAGCTAATTTTCCTTATCTCAAAATCTCCACTTTAGTAGCACTTAATAGCTCCAAACTTTCCAGTCTTGTATAAGAGTATTTTAAAGGTTTCTTCATAGGGATTTGAAAATATCAATTTCGTAATCTGATTTATTGAATCTTTAATCCCTAAAACAAGGCGAAATTTGATTTATTTATTTATTTTTTACAGATTTTTTTTAAACTAAAAACTACCTAAACTAAAGAAGCACCAAAATCAACTCTAAAAACAATATTTGTAATATACCAACAAAATAATATAAAATTATATATATAAATTTAAACCTGGCTCAATCCAATATTTGAAAATATAGACAACTTATTTTTAAGCCTAAAATGTCTTGTTGTTTATATAAAAACATAAAATAACGGAAACCTTGCATTGTATTTTTTCGGATATTTATGTCAATAATCGGCAGCAAGTTTCAAACTTTATAGCTATCTATAAATATATTTTCTTTCCCATTTTCACCTGCAGGGGCTCACCTTAAAATATACAACAAAAGAATGACAAGAATAAACGAAAGTTGAATCTGGGCATTTAAAAATGTAATAGTTATTGATAGTAGCAAAATAGTAAAGTGAAACAATTAAAAATTATATTCTTACAGGCTCAGTAAGGTTTCTGAAGTTTTTAATGGCGCTGAAAAGTCGGCTGCCAAACTTTCCGGGGGAGGCTGGGAAGTCAAAGTGGACGACACAAGTTGCATCCCGAATCCCCAGGCATCTCAAGCACTCATTGGTCGTCACTAAAACAGAAAATATGCTTTAAATATATATATAATATCATACTGGAGCGATGGAGAAACGTGTTGAGATTACCCAGAATAACATGCGTGCCAGGTCCAATGCTTTTCTTCCACTGTTGGACGACGAAGTCAAACTCGTGAGTAAGACCCTCGTGGGACTTCATGCAGAAGGCGGACTTGTTGCTCACGGCCTGGAAAAAACAAACACATTAGTCGGACTTTAGGCTCAACAAAGTCTGAGTCAGAGTCCAGGCGGCGCAGTGACAGAAGTAGAATGTGACTGGGGTGGTTCGCTCAGTGAGGACAGAACCTCCTCACGGGGCAAACGAACAAACGCTCGCTTCATCTTGATTTTTAGCATGAACAGAGAGTGGGACCACACAATACTTTTTTAAGACGAGACACTGCTGTATGTTACGGACACAAATGTGAGAAAAATTACAAGTATTGTTATATTATGTTTTTATATAAAAATGAGTAATTTTAGTCTTATCAATAACTAAAACTGCCAATATTTTCAATCAAATCAATCAATCAAAAAAAATTAATAATAGATTGCGCCAGGTTTAATTATATTTTTTTTTTGTGGTAAAACAAAAAAAATGTCCAGGGGGATTTTAGATCTTGTTTGGTTTTTGAAAAAGGAAGTAATTAGTGAGAAATTCTGTAAAAAACAAAAGATATATATATATATATATATATAAATTGCCTTGTTTTTGGGACTCAAAATTCAATAAATCCGGCTCGGAAATAAATATTAACAATTCCATAAACAAATCTTCTGAAAAAGTTTTCTTCAGTAGAAGACTGGATAGTGCTACTAAAGTGGAGATCTTGTTGGAAGAGTGTCAGGATCAAATGTTCTGCCTTTACTGCTTTGCAAATACTCTGAGAGGAAATGACCATAATTTTGATACAAATTAATGTGGAGCGTCTGACATACTCCACAACACAAAGCATGTTGACATTTTTTGCAATTGCACATCGCAGAGAGTTTGGACTTTTTTTTTACTCTGAAATGAAAGCTAAGATGTTAAGGACAAAACAAGGTAAAAAACTCAACATTGACCACTGCATGAAACATCGATGCTTCCACCTGCAGCGTCTTGCCTTAAATAGTTTTAAGCAGGACATGTCATAAAAGTTAATAGAGAGATAACTGTGTTGTTGTGGCCAAGCGCTGTTTGATCCTTTGTGGTCATCATTGTGAAGATTCAACAAGGGCAGGTTATATTCACTGTTCTGGTGTGTTGTTGTAATAGTTCTGCTGCTTTTCAAGCCTGGAGCATCAGAAAAAGTACAACTAATGCATTATTATCAGTCCCATGTTCAATATAGTCACGTGGCCTGGAAGTAACTCAAGATAAACAAGTCCAAGTCAAATATTACAACACATAATTTCATTACGTCACAATTTGGCCTAAGCACGGTCTACTGTAACAAAATGCGGAGGTTGTTTCAGCTTTTATACCTCAAACACATCATCAGCCTCCCGGGGAGAGGAGGTAATGATTATAGTTTTCTGCCCAACGTCTGGGTTGAAATCCAAGCTGCCCAAGAGTACGTCGATCTTACTGCTTTCCAAACTCATAAGGATGACCTAAGAGAGAAAGAGTAAATCAGAGGCTGCGTCTCAATTCTACCCCTTGGCCCTGCGGCCTACCCCTACCCCTCCGTGTTGCATGTTCATGAGAGACCGAGGGCGTCTCGGTTCTTATTTAGAGAGGCCGAGGGGTAGGCAGAGCTCATCGTTTTCTCAATAAAACAAACATGTCGCCAAAGGAGTCGCACAAATGTAGGGCTTTTTATTGCTAATAAAACTGTTTCTACAATAATAATTTCCCATAAAATGTTGGAGACAATTGCCTATAACAATAGCATTCATGCGACGGATGTACTCTCAATGCACAGGTTCCCAAAGTGGGGGTCAGGAACGCTCGCGGGGTCGCGAGATGATTTCAAGACAATTTTTTTTAACTTCATCAAATTGACTTTGTGCATTTTTGATAGAAAACAGGATATTTTAGTAAATCTAAATTTAATTTTACTATCAAACCACACATTTATAAAACAGATTTTAAATGTTTTCCCTTTGATATTGTAATTAATGGTAATTACATTTTATAGTAGTTGGTCCCTAGTTGTTGAGCTGGTAGTTTTGGGGGTCAAGGCCTTGCTTTCAAAGCACATACACATGCGCTACAATTAAGATATTTTTATACTTCACAGTGGAGAAATTAATGATAAGGAATAGCATATTATTTTATTTTGTAAAAAAACGTCCTGTTTTTGTTTGCTGATTCGTAATGAAACAATGCACACATGAACACTACAATAAGATACTTTTATATCTCTCAATGGAGACAATCAGAACAAAGCCTTAATATCTATGCTCATAAATCTGTAGGTTATAGTGCTCCTTTCTTTTGTAAGGTTAGCAACACGTGTCTTGTAAAAAGGGAGCCTGAAGCACATTGTCAATAGACCATAGATGGACCATAGATACACCCCTTCTTCTTACCCCTTGTTTTTAAGGGGTAGGACCAAGGGGTAGGGGTATAAAAGACAATTGAGATTGGAAATGTTACTGTATATTTAGCATTCATTAAACAGTTCCAGCCCACTCACTTGCTGGAGATTTGCATAGAGAGCGGCCTCCTCGGGGACAGTGATGATGATGGAGGGGTGAGGCATGTGTCTGGTTGTTAACTCCTCCATCTCACAGGTCCACTGTTTCGACACAGCCACGATCTGCTGAGGACACGCCGCCTTGTCCTCGCTCGACACCACCTTCTGGAAATGTTGCAGAATAGTCGTCATCTGGAAAGAAAAAAAGATCAAAATTTGAGACCGGCCGTTTGAAAATATGAAAGCGTGTTGCGTTTTTTTAAAACTACAACTGACATTCATCCTTTCTGATTACGCCCCACATTAATATGTAATCAGAATTATGGTCATTTCCTCTCAGAGCATTTACAAAGCGGAGAAAGGCAGTCCCAAAGAACAAGGCAAATTCAGATTTTCTTACTGGTTTCTACCTTGTTAAAAAACTAAACAAGATCCAAAAACCCTCTTTGAAACGAATATGTCAACAAAATAAAACTATAAATGTAAACCCGCCTCAATTCATTATTTAGATTTTGTCACAGAAAATATTGGCAATTTTTGTAATTTTCTAAGACTTAAATGACTACATTTTATATAAAAACATAAAATGACAGTAAACTTGCAATATTTTTTTCTCACATTTAGGTCAGTAATCTACAACAAAAGTTTCAAATTGATATCTCTACATTATTTTTTTTCCCTATTCATCTGCACACGGTGAGAGGCCAGGGGTGCACGTGTGGCTGTGGGGAACATGGTCTTGTGGGATGTCAGGGTTAACTTATTTTACAATTACCACCATTATAAAAGGATACGGTAGGTTGACTGTAAGAAGGTTGGAAGCCACGATTTATCATTGAGATCTCTATTCTGAAATGCAACGCGAGGTTTGGGCCATTGCACAGCTTCGAAGAGTGTCCGGGAGGCAGGACAAAGACCGTATGCCTTTCTCTCTCTCTCTGTGGCTCAAGAAAGTGTCGGAGGAGCCTCGCTCACGTGGGTCCTGCTTTAATAAACTGTCCCTCGCTTTAGACTCTCCGGTGCTTCCTACTGTAGAGGGCTCACAGGAGCACATTCAGCACCTGCATGCGCCTCACACTACACAGTCCTGTCGGTCCATTATATTTATGTATTGTATGTCAAAGTCAAGGTAATAACTGAGCGTAACGTTGTCCAAATGTTCAGAAATAGCCACAGCAACAGGCTCAAGACGCACATAAAAGGCAAATGCAGTGCTCTTTGTTTATCGTAATGAACTGAGGTCTGTTCAAAACCAAAGGTAAACTGATCTCCACTGCATATGTGGAAATCAGCTGTTAAAGCGAGTCCTGAGTCCTTTGTCTGTTTATCAAAACATCTGACAACAAATTAAACAGACACACACATTTTCAAAAACAAATAACCCAGAATAATTAGTAGCCTAATAATAGTAAGAATAACAGGCTATAATAGGGCTGTAATAATATTTGTATTTATAGTATACATAAAATAACTATAATTTATTAATATCTATTTTTCATGAGCATGTATACATTTTATACAACATTTACTAAGCATTGAGCTGATACAATATAATTTCTAATTTAATGTGTAGCATTTAACATACAAAAACTAAAGGTTTCCTTTCAATGCTGATAATTGGGGAATAATCATAAATTTGCAATATTTCTTCTCAATAATCATGACTCAAAAATTAAAATCGTGACGTCCCTAGCCGGACTAGAATAAATGTAATTGCACATCCACTACAGTAGGTGGCACAAAATATGACAATAGTGCCAATAAAACATTGCAGCGGCGAATGGGAGGGGGGCACAAGATGCCTTAATGGCTTATCAAAAGTTCTAGATGTGGCAACCCGCCTCAGAACACAACCACAAACCCCCTCACTGTGTGGCAGGCAGTCGAAATTCTGAAGCACATTACAATTAAACAAAGTGAAGCGTTCATCTTAAGGGCAGCTCCAAGTTTAGCAAAGTGAAATTTAAGACCTTTTCAATGCTATCACAGTGTAATTTAATGCCTCTGATGTAGGTCAAAGTTTTTTTTTTTTTTCTTATTTTGCAGACAATGAAAATAAGTTACATTTTAAATCAAATGGTAAAAGGAATTAAATAAACTATACAAGGTTAGTATAATAAAAAGGATACAGTTAGAGAGTTTGAGCTTTTTTGAAAAAACAAAAAACATTTGTGATATTAATACACTGGGTAAAATGCCATGTTACAAGATAAACTGCTGCAATTGTGCTTATATTAAGGCTGTTTATGCTAATTGTGAGCAGAGCCATTTGGACTGAAATAATGGAACAAGGATTAATTTATTTAAAATAAGAATAAATAACTTAACTTTAACTGTTCCACTGGCAATAAAACAGTCCAAACCCACTCCCAAAAACTCAAGCACCGTCATGTCGCTTTATCTAAAAGATATTAGTTTATTTTCCAATTACTCCCTGGGGCGACCCTGATTTTGAAATAATGAATTCTCAAAGGCTAGTCCTGCTCATGGCGATACCTGCTCGGGTGCCAGGGCAAAGAGCTGGTCGGCCTCGTCCAACACCAAGTGGTACATCCGCAGGAAGAGGAAGCAGTGATGGGACAGGACGCGTACCAAACTGAAGGGAGTGGTGACGACGAGCAGGCCTGTTTCAAACCACAAGAGAGTGACACCAAGCAAAAAGCCAACAGCTCAGTGTTGTTTCAAAATGGGACTGACAGTTTTTGGGGATTTTGACGGACTTCGCCTCGTCCTTTTTGACTCCGACGTGGACGATCGCCGGGTGGAGGCTGTGGCTGACTTTGAGCTCTTCCAGAAGGTCAAATACGGCTTGGGCCTTTCGCCATCCTGGACACACCACCACCATGATGGGCTGAGGACGAAGAAACGGAGATATACACATTTTACCAGAAAGCGGAAACGATGCAGGATTTAATCACAAAGTGATGAGAACACGTCCTACATCAGGGCAGCTCACGGTGTGTGCAAGTGCAATTTAAGACTTATATCAGTGTTGAATTAAATCTTAAGAACATTTTGAACACAAAATGTAATGTTGGAGCTTTAAATAACGCAATTTAGGTCATATTTTGACATTTTTTGCAACTTTAACACATTAATTTTCTATGTGGAGCTTACATTTTCTTCAGCATTTGTGAGCGAGCTGTTTATATAAACATTCACAATCCTACTCATTTCGCCATAACGGCTGATCTGTTGTTTGCTTTTACAGTCACTTTGTTTTCAAATAAAAGTCCTGTTTTTATGGTTGTATCATCTTGACATTTAGTTCAAACACATTTCCGGGCTAAAGTTTTTCAGCGACTCTAAAGTTAAAAAGTAATAGTATTCATAAATTATATTTGAAAGATATGTCACAAGGTGCCAAAGTGTTTTATTTTTATTTTATTTTATTTCTAGACTTGACATTTTAAAGTTTGAGACGTCAAAACATATAAAACTATATATCAGTTAAATGTTAAATGCACATTGATCCACGCTGCCGTCCGATTCACCAAACGTGAACTTCTAAACAATTTCAATCAGTATTTGAAGCCAAGAGCATGATGTGTAAATGAACCCTTCGCACGGACACTTGGAGTGACATTGGAGTCGCCGGCCGGACTCACGCCTGTGCTGGAGTTGAGCGAGCAGAAGATGGAGTTCTGCAGGACGTGCGTGAGCAGCGGAGGGAGGTAGCTGACGGGCTGCTCGGCGTTTGGAGACACGATCAGAGTGTTGCATCCGCGAGCCAGGGCGGGCCAGGTGTAGCGGTCGGCGGGACAAAGGGAGTAGAGCTGCTTCCTTTGAATGAGCTGCGGACGTCATAAGTGACAGGATATAAGAACAACATATTATATTATATTGTATATAAAAATACAGAAAGATTTATACTGATGTTTTTGTTTAATAGAGTCCTTTTGGCTTCCTGTTGAGAGAAAAAAAGAAAACTTCTCTATTAGCAATTGAATGAGAAATGTCTGAATGAAAAATTATTCAATAAACTGATGGAATAAAGGAAACAATCTCAGGAGTACTCTGTTAAATTTTATGCTGTGTTCAGACCGGACGCTGCCAGAGCAGCTGGAGTGTCTAGTTTGCATGCAAAGTCTATGTGGACATGCATCTCTGGGCGTCGAGGTGTTCTGCAGCGCGGTAGGAGCGTTTGATGCTGCGCTTCTGGTGCTTTTCCTGCGTCTGGTGGTGCGTGTCCTGGGCGTTCAAGTGTCCCGAGCGGTGGACGCAGGAGTTGGGAAATCTGAACTTTTGAAACGTGGACGTTAACCAATAAGGAGCTTTCTCCAAAAGTGATGTAGGATGTAGCGACAACGTGATGTATGTATGTTGATACGTTGACATGGAGGACAAATGTATTGTGGTCTGCGCCCGGCAGGAAGTGTAACATTCCTGTATTGTTTCTTCATATAATTATAATAAAAAAGACCTTGCTTAGAAGAAGATAATTGAAGATCCCGGGTAAATGATAAAAACTTTCCACACAGTCCGACAAAACGTTCAGCTACAGCATGTGTGCAGAAAGCAAAGGTGGAATGCAAGGTGTCCAGGACAATATGACACATGAGGTGAACTCATCAAATTTTCCCAAGAAGTGCGTCTGACTTCAACATGCACAAGCGTTCAACTCGAGGTGTCCAGGGAGTTTTGACACGTTCAGTCTGACGGCAGCATAAAATCTGATTTACCCGTCGGAGCTGGTCAGTGATGGGGGCGCTGTCCAAACTCTGACAGGGCTGGAGTGGGAACACAGAGTGGACCAGGCGCAAATCAGTCTCTGGGTCTGCAGCTGGAGCAGCCTGACACAAAAAAAGATAAACATAAGCCCAGGGCAGCTCCAGGTTTGTTTTAATACCATTCTAGTGCCCCCACAGTTAAATTTAATGTCACTATTGCGGGCCAAAGTACTCCATTTATTTTATTTTACTCACTATGTAAATGAAAAACATATTAAATCAAACAATAAGAAAGTGAAAATAAGATTGGTAAAAGCAAAAGGATATAATTAGACAGCTTGAGTAATGTATTTTAAACATTTTTAAAAACTGCACCAGACTGTGGTAATGATTTTAAAAAGAGAAGTACATTGATTCAAAAAAAAAAAAAAAACACTTAACATGAGACCCTGGTATATTAAACATCCACAAGACTACTAAATGTACATCCATACAGATACAATTCAATAATGTTCAGTAATAAAGACGCTTAACAATAACAAAGTATTAGGTGAAGTACCTCGATATCTTCAGAGTCGACGTCAGTATTTAAAGGTTCTGGGTTCAGCCACTCCAGGAGCCTGTTCGCAGACAAGGAGTTAAAGAAATAATTAAATTTCAAAGCAACAGCCAAGTCGCGCCGGCTGTTTGGGCAAAGCATCGGAACCGATGCTGCAGCTCCTCCAGCTCGACAAACGCATACCAGTGTTAATCTGGATAATGTATTTTAATAAACGAAAATGTAATTTAGTTTTAGTCACTATTTAGTCTGACAATTCTCTTCGCTTTTAGTCTAGTTTTAGTCGACTAAAACCACATGTAGTCAACTTTACATTTTATATTATTGATTGCTGTGAGAGCCTCTGAGAGCTGCTTGGACCATTCAATGTTTGCAGTCAATTGTAATGCCATTTTTCAATAAAAAATTGTTTAAATAACTACAATCAAGATATTTTTACTAATGAAACAATACATAAATGAACACTATGATAAGATACTTTTATACCTCACACTGGAGAACATCAGGACAAAGGATAATCTCATTAATATCTCTGATCATAAACCTGTAGGTTATAATCTCATTAATATCTCTGATCATAAACCTGTAGGTTATAATCTCATTAATATCGCTGATCATAAACCTGTAGGTTGTAGCCTCCTTTCTTTTGTTTTGTAAACTCTGGAACATGAGTGTTTGTAAAAAGAGCCTCACACTTCATTTTTCTCGGATGATTGATATTATATTATAATTTAGATTAATTTCATATTATAATATCAACCCGGCTATTGCCAAGTTACAGTCTCACCGGGAACAGGCCCAATGCTCCTCGTTTCTCCAGAACCTCTCCTTCTCTGGGGATTCACACTCTGACAAGCTGCTGGCTTCACTGCTGCAGAAAGAAATCTCCATGATCTATTTGTTTATGACCTCATTATGTTTGTCCATTCTAACATTTAAACATTTCGTCAACCCGGAGAATCACATTTTTGTCGTCCATGTACCTTTTAGCTTCATTTGAGAGTTGTTGAAGCTCGAGCTCAAGAAGACAGTCGAAGTCACTGCAAAAATAATATCCATGTTAATTTAAAACAATGGAGCTAGGTAGCAAGAGATAATAAATATATAAAATCGTAGTAATTAACGTATCCTCACTTTACATGTAGTTGGTCATCATTTGACGTTGCAGGTTCACTGCAAAATATTTAAAATAATGCCATCAATAATGTAAATATTTTCAGGAAAGAATGACATTTCCATACATATCTGGCGTGTAATTTTCATCAGCTCCAGTGGCATCTTCACAGCCGTCAGGTTTGTCGTCTTGATTAACAATCTGAATATGATATCCATGATCTTAGCTCAGCAAATTGATTTTGTTAATAATCATTTATCGTGCAATAATTTCTATTAACATGAAGATAAACATTGATGAAGATAAAGCGACAAAAACAGCTCAAACATAACTGATTCAAATAAGTCAGAATTAAGGAGAGACGCTGCAGTTGAATAGCGGAAAAAAATAAATGTAAAGATATCAATTTGAACGTTTTTTCTGAAGATTAAGTAAAATAAATATGAAAAAAAGTTTTCTGTCAGTGTATGTTTTTATATAAAATACGTAACTTTAGGCATGAAAATATTATTTTGTTGGTACATTTGTTACAAAGATTTTTTGAGAGGGGATAACTCAATCTTGTTTAGTTTTATAATTAGGTAGTTATTCTGAAAAACAAAAAAATAAAATAATAAAATGTTCACCTTGATTTTTGGGATTCAAGATTCAATAAATCAGGTTAGGAATTAGAAATGAACAAATCCCTCTGAAAAACCCTTTAAAAAATTCTTAAGTACATGTCTGGAAAGTTTGGAGCCTGTAAGCATGACTTATGTGGAGATCTTGTTGCAATAGTGTAAGGAAAACCATGTTTTTCGAGAAAATGAGCTTCTAAGTTTGGACACATCTGTGCATGCGCCAAATGCACTGGATTTTTCTCCGCCTGCTGTGTCTTTTCTTAAATGCTTCAGAAGGGATTGTGGATGTGGTTTGAGGTAGTCCATAAAGTTGCCATACTTACACCAGTTGTCAAGATGCTTTGAGGTTTCAAAAACTTTAAACACCTGCGAAGACCAACATGTAGTCAGTGTTAAGAACAACAAATGTAAATGGTGTAACTCACTTGAAAAGACTGATGTTTCTGGTCAAAGCTGCAGCCAAAGAAGAATCTGTTTCCTCAACGCACTCACTGTACAGACAACAACATAAACAACACCATCTTAGGCCATTCAGGACAAAACTACTGTACCTTTCTTCAGCACGAGCCTCTGAACTACAACTCGATTGGACATCAGGAAGTTGATTTTCTGCTGCAACAGCTGGGACATCATCTTCCTCTGTGACAGTCAATTCCTCTCGGAGAGTCTAATACACAAAATAATTGGAAACAGTCACATGAAATGAATATATGGGACTGCAAAAGGCAGAAATAGTATCAATAACCTGAGGTTCGCATCCATTAGACATCCAATTGCATGTTTCAGCTGTATCCAGAAGAAGAGCTGCCATGTCAAGAAACAAAAAACACATTATAAAATGCAATGCAACTTCAGGGCTGTCGCGGTAAGAGAATTTCCCTGTGGTTGATATTGCGTGCCCCCACGCAGTGTAATTATAATATATGGAATTTTTAAAAAGCAACACATTTAGCAGACGTGCGCAGTGACTCGTTGCCTCATGTCACCCTGAGTCTGAATGGACTCAGCTGAATGACCAAGTTGGCCGTGTGCACAAGACTGTTGTGATGCTGTCGACCTACGGCTACAGGGCTACGGGAGAGAGCTTTGTACAGAGCATACTGCTTCTCAAATTTCCGCTGCTACCTTTGAGCGCTGAAGGCGGGGTCAACAACGGTCAGCTGTACCCAGGCTCTGGCCTGAGGCTGTGTCGGCCTGGGCAGTTAGGTCGTTGCTGGAGGATGCAAGGAGAGATGCGACCTTAAATTTGAGGCATTTCTAGTTTAATTGAAATCTTAACTTCACAGACTTTGCATAAATGCCCTGTCCAAATTCACAGGATGTCCCTTTTCATTTGGTCAAAATGCAAAATGTTTCCAACATTCGCTCTAATAATCTGTTTTGCTACCAGTTGTTGCTGCAGGTGTATGGTCTCATGACGTATTATTTGTAACAGTATAATGTATGATGATTTTAACAGCGACAGCCCTGTCACTTTCAAAAAGCAGTTCTTTCATTTCACCAGCAGGCGGTGGAGACTGCGGCACAGGCTTTGTGTAGTTTTCAGCATGGTTAAAGATGCTCGAAGACAGCATCACTGGTTTTCTATCTTCATCGTCCAGACCACTGCCTGCCACTGGGTCTTTGCTGTAGTAGGCAAACTTTTTCACCACCAGCTCATCGTTCACACAGACCTAAAAACACAATTTAAAATGGGCAACTATCACTTTTAAAAACATCATTATGCTAAATCAAGTCGACTGGAGATCATTTAAGAAGAGACACTGCAGGCAAAACTTTTTCCATTTTTAGGTTTTGAGCCAGTTTGGTCTCTTAACACATACACTTTAAACTGTTCTAAACAAAAAAACAAATTTTCACAATAACATGTTAGATTATTGTACTTATTTAAAGTTTCTTGATAGATCTAAATGGTAAATTGTAATTCCAAAGGCCATTTTCTCAAAATGTATTTTTCTCACATTTTGGCTACAATATCTGCACTTTAGACTCCGACAGACTCCAAACTTTCCAGTCATATTTTGAAGATTTTGTCAGAGGGATGTTTTCGTATTTAATTCCTAACCTGATTTATTGAGAGCTGAATTTCAAAAAACAAGGCCAATTTTGTCCTACCACAGTGCTCAGGTCTCTGCACTGGCTTCCTGTTGCTCAGAGAAAAGACTTTAAAGCTGCTCTGCTTGTCAACAAGTCACGTCATGGTCTCGCTCCAAAGTACATCTCAGACATTTTAGAACCATACTGACTCTGGGACCTGCTGGTCCCAGAGTCAGTCCTAAACACAGGGAGGGTGCATTTCAGTTTTACGCTAATATCTGAAGCAGATTGTGAGACAGGCCACAACCTTGACCATGTTCTAATCCAGGCTGAAAACAGTTCTTTTTAGCTGTGTATATGACAACTGAATGTGTTTCATCTGCTCTCTTCACTTTTAATGTAGTTATTTAATGAGTATATTTATTTTTCTTTATTGAGTTTATCTGCCGTCCTGTAATGTCATGTTTCTGTGAGGCACTTTGAATTGCCTTGTGTATGAATTGTGCTCTACAAAAAACTTGCTTTGCCTTAAAACAAAAAAAAATTGCCAACATATCTCTACATTTTTAAAAAATGTCCCTATTGCCCTATAGGCAGTGTCTCGCCTTAAAAAAATTGTACCATATACAATTACAAAAAGCAGCAGTGAACCTTGATTTAACATTTACAGTCTTTGATTTTACCTTAACGCTCCCAAACATGAGGTAGAGTTGTATCGCTGTTGAATCGTTCTCAGTGTCATACAGTACTGCGCCTGTTTGAGTCGAGGCTGAACACAAAACAATGAAACAAACTTTGCACCTGAAGCAAAGAGAATTAACATTTGTATAGATAAAACAAATCACTCAAACACTCTAAACAACTAGTTTAGACTGGTTGATTGCAGATTACACGATATTCACAAAAAACCTAATTGTGGTTTTCTGGTAGTTGTAGTGATAGTGACAGTGTACGCAGACACTGGAGGCAAGGAGGGTGAAGTGTCTTCCCCAATGACACAATGATAGCATAAAAATGCAGGAGCAGGGTTTGCACCACCAATGTGGACTTTGTTTATGTTTGTAGCACAACAGAACATAGAAACTTGACTGTCCTGCAGCCACTTCTGATTGGCCAGCGGTTCGACAATTCTGAAGGAGAACATATTTACGTTGAACGCAAAAGGCAGGGGGGAAAAAACTCAGGCATCTAGGTGATCGCAGTAGTTAAAACCTCAATTTCTATTCCATAAAAGTTAATTGTGCAGCTCTAGTTGATTGCATGCGCTTACCTTGAAGGAGTTTGTGTAAGTAGAGCGTCGAGGAGCTGTCCCAGTGACTCGAGGGTCTAAAAAACATCAAAACAAAACCTGTCAGAGAAGGCATTCCCTCTCTCACTGGTTGTAAATGTTTCTCTACTTGTGAATCCCTTTTGTTTTTAGTCAATACCCGAAATACCAAACGTGTACGCTGATTATTTAGCAAGTGGTACATTTGAGATGGGAATTTGTAAGAGCTTGGGTATCCGAATAAGTCTGCATTACCGCTTAGGAAACATGGTACGACTGTTAGGGATGGGACAATTAACAATGTTATTGTTAATCACAATAAAAAGGGGGCATGATTAAAAGATTGTAGCATATTTCATAATCAGGCTGTTCGTATAATAGCCAAAGTAACATGGCTAATGTAAACAAAGTCCAGCTCCAAACAACAGCACGACCCTGACTAAGTTCTGCTTCAGCTCTAAATGATGGCATCAGTGAGTAATACAAATACTTTCTCTGGTAGAGCCTGGTATAGTTTGTATTGTCTGCAGCGGCTTCACATTTTTAAATTTTGTTGCTCAGGTTGTTAGCGGCAGCTCGTAGCAGCTACAATGCCAAAAGTAAATGCTAAGCACAGCTGCAGCTTGAGTCTATGGACCTTCTGTGAAGTTGTAGCTTTTGTCTAAGATGAGTCATTTTGACAGTGAAACAGTGCAGAGGCCTGTGAGAGACATCTCCATCCTGTACCAAGGGAGCTACGCTCTCTTCAGCCCTTTTCCCAGTTACACAAAGTATATTTTTCAAATCAAATGGATAGGTTTTTTTTCTATTGTGCACCAAATGAGTTGTGATATATAAATATATTGGCCATCGGATTGAGGTCAAAATATTTAGCAAAGCAAAAATATATGAAAAGTGTACCATAAGAAATTGTTTAATAATTATCATGATAATATTTTTAAATCGCAATGATTTCCAAGAGAATACATTTCAATATTGCCCCATCCCTAATCGCTGTATTGTAATGTTATGTTCAGACTTACATCATCGTTGCCTTTTCTTCAGTCACAGACACGAGAAGTCGCGTTGGTTTGATTCCCAAAAGGTGAAACCTCTGGACCCAGAACGGCAGCAGCAGGAAGTCTGGCATTGCCACACGAACCCTGACGACAAACAACGACAAACGGCAGAGTCAGACAGATGCAATAAATCGAGATGCAAAACCTGTTGAGACTACTATGAATTGCATTGGGCTGCACAACAACAGTAAAAACTGGATTTCATTCTTTCTCATCTTGACTAGCTATTTATTAAGCTTTGACTTTGAGGCAGCACAACGGCAAAAGTAAAAGGAATTTTATTCCTGTAGATCAGGGGAAGGCAACCACAATCTCTTTCAAGCATCTGATGAAACTCTTACCAAAAGAGGCCAGAATATATCGTAAAAATACTAAAGTTTTGTTTTAGGCACAATTTTCCTGATTTTGTTCAAATGATGCCTTGTTTTGTTCTTGTTTTGATGTAATTTTAAGTTCTGTTGGACTTTTTTGGTAAAATAACGCTCTATAATAGTTTTGCAATATTCAAAACTGTTGCAGAATATCTATCCCATGTCTTGTCACATCGTGCAGCCCTACAGTAGGACCATATAATATCGTTACTGGTTATACTGGTATAATGTTTTGACACCCTGCAATCGATAATTTAACTTTTCAGGTCAAAATAGTACATTAATATTGGAAAAATTGACAGAGAAACACGTCAGGACTAACTAACTGGCACTGGTCTAACCTATTTATACATTTTGTCAAACAGGCATGCAATAAGTCGCACATGCAACATTTTAGTGCACTATTACACATACAATTACGGTATCAGTAACACTGAATTTGTGCGAGTGTGCAGTTTCCATAAGGGATTACGGTAAGCCCTCTGCTGTGGTCCAGTGCAAAACAGAGAGTGGTTAGATGACCATCATTTTATCCATCACTATGAAACACACGCAAACACCGGCGGGGAATATTTGCATTAACAACCCATGAGTAAGATTTCCGAAACTTTTAGCCATTTGTAAGAGCAGTGGGGTATATGGGCGCGGGAAGGGGGTTTTGTGGGGGCTACACTATCATAAATATCCATTCTTCAAATGACTAATAGTCCGACAATTTACTTAAAACTAAACAAACTGGGTACGCCAACTGTTTCTCATTGAGTAACTAAGGCCTGTCATTATGCAGCTCAGCCAATGTGTGCGGAAACAAGAAGAACACTGAAACAAGAAACACTGTCAGCTAACTTACATTGTGTTGTCTCTGTGTGCACACGTTTCAATAAACTTTCACAATTGCTCAGATATACAACTCTCTCTCTCTCTTTTCATTTCTTCTATTTTATTTGTATTATAAGTTAATATAAGAAATTCCAAAACTGAGTGTAACTGAGGCCGGTGCTAATGGAACAAGTGTTTGCTCCCGAGTCTCCTCCACTGAAGCTGCTGAGGGGGAAGCGGCAGAGCAGGGAGACAACATGCCTTCGGGGAATATTTATGATAAACTGCAGCATCTTTTCAGTCACTCTACCACCATAAACTTTCACGCACATTCTCTAAAAAAACACATATGCAACTATTGTGATTGCAGCCTGGAGCTCCGTGTGTTTTCTTTTCTATTTGCACAGCCCCAGCATTTTGTGTGGTTAAGGCAAGACGCTGCAGGTGATCAGGAAAAAAAATCAAATGCAGGCACGAATTTGAGACTTTTGCTGCAGATTACTGACATAAATACAATAACAAAATGTACTTACAAAAAAACGTCAACATAAGACTGGAAGGTTGGAGTCTTTAGGAGCTACTAAAGTGGAGATGTTGCCTGCACAATTTGACAAAAAAAAATGATATTGATTGATATTACAATTCCTTATTAAAATCTTTTAAAAAAATCTTATTTAGAGCATGTAAAAGTTTATATGTTAAGAGAACAAAGTGGTCTAAAAACTGAAAAAGAAAAAAATGCCATTTGCCTGCAGTGTCTCCCCTTAATTCAGGATAATATGACAAAGCAAGACTATTTTAGTGCACTTGGAAACAGCTGAGCTTACTGGTCTGCGGGCACTACAAGCTGCTGTCCGCTGTCGACCAGAAAGCATTGAACCTGACAGGACACAGAGTCTGTGATGACCGACTCGACCTTCGCCCGACACCAAGACTTCAGAGCCGGCGAATAAGCCATGCAGATCTGGAAAGGTATTAGAATGTCAGACAAAAGTCAAAATACAAGAGTTTTCTTTTTTAAACACAGGAAACATTAGCATTAATATATACAATATACATATATACAATAAATACTTTTATTTATTCTTCTCTAAGCATTTTGTTGAATTGAATAATAATAATTTAATGGCTAACACTTGTATTGTGTTTTACATGCTTGTATCACAAGTTTCTAAAATCACTGCACTACTCCATTCTCGGAGGTGGTAAATTTATGTTAATTTTGAGCAGGTTTGGAAGGTCTTGAAACTGGAACAAGCTTTAGTTTGTTTAAAATGAGAGAAATTTACTGGTGTGATTAAAATTAAAGAAAAAAACGCAAAACAAATTGTGTTTGTTCCATGGACAAATCTATGCAAAATCAGCACATATTGTGATCATTCAAGCCACTCAAGTCCCTTTATCCAAAACATTTAATACTCATCACAAAAAATGACAGCTTTTTTGTTATATGTGATGCATATAAGGCCTTAAATTTGGCATGATCAAATATGAACCATTTTAATTATTTAAGACCATGGGGCTGGGTCTTTGCTCACCTGTCCCTTCTCTAAGTGCTCATGCTTCAGTTTGGTTTGGTCCTGGGTGGCATCGTGATAGAAAAGGTTCATTTGTGTGGTCAGACGCTCGTACTCTTCCATGGTCTGTGCCTCGCCGCCCGGGCCCCCCACCACCCGCCCCCAGAGGCAGGCCGGACTCTCCACCTGATCAAACAAAGCACACCATCCACATCCACACTCGCATATCAATCTTGTCTTGATCAAGTGGTGTGAAGAAACAAACGCACAGCCACTCTTATCTAATAACTTTGCAGTCGTTAAGGCAGGATGCTGCAGGCATTTTTTCCCGTCATTTTCAGGTTTTGGTCTCTTACAGTTACGTAAACTTTAACCTGTTCTAATCAAAAACACCTAATCTTCACAATAACATGTTTAATTATTGCGTGCTATGCTATGCTGACAGATAGATAAACTGAGAATTGATATATAGGCGCTCGCAATGTTCACTACTCCTCCTCCAACTCGCTCCAGGGGTTGGTGTGGGACTGAGCTGAACTTATTCCTGACAGTGGTCAGGCTGCTGACGTCAGAATCGCGTGGTGTCGTCAAATAAAACACCAGAGACAATGGTTAATCAAATGCAGTACCCGTTTTTCACCTGTAGATAGGGGTAAACAAAATAACTTTTTTAACTATGCACTAAAATGTCAAACTTATGAGTAGGACATGTAGTCAAGGCAAGTTTATCAGCAAAAATAGTTGCTTTTGGTGTGAGTTGCTCTTTAAACTGCCTATTCTTTATATAAAAACATAAAATGACAGAAAACGTGTAATACATTTTTTTCTCTATTTATGTCAGTAATCCACAGCAAAAGCTTCAATCAATATATTTAAAAAAAAATCCCTATTCATCTGCAGCATCTCGCCTAATCACGACTTGAGCTATATAGAGCACACGCCTGGCCATTACTACACATTAATGTTTGATATCCACTTCATTCTGGATATAACAACGAAGTCACATACCTTTAAGATGGATATTGTCTGCATGGTTACGAACGGCTGCAAAATAAAATGGTTTGGTCAAATATTTTCTGCTACAACATCGCCATTTTAGTCGCCTTGACCGCAAGCTCATGCTAACCGCGGCTAATTAGCTTGCTAGTTCACGCAGCAAAGTCTCAAACGGCAGATACAAGTAATCTACGGTTTAAATATCACGTTATCGCGTGTTTCATGGATACGTGGTCTACTGGTCGTGCATTGTTGTTCATGTTCTTTCTAAAAGTTACAAAACAAACCTGTTGTCTACAGAAGCAGCAGTGCAGCGCCTACTAGAAGCAGATGGTTTTTGCACGCTAATGGTGCGTTTCATGAAACTGGAAACTGGTAAACTTCCGACTTCCAACGAGGAAAAATGCGTTGGATCGCACCGCAAACTGGTAATTACAACTTGTAAACTTGGAGATGGCCAGAGTGGTCCGAGTTTAGATACAAAAATTATTGGAAAATTATATTATGTATATAAATAGTATATATATTGTAACATTATTTAGCATGGTTTCAATTATATCTGGCGCTGGGAAACAACCTCCTAATGTTAGCATCTTATTAGCTACTGTCATAGCAAAAGCCCTGTGTTCACATATGACTTTTTCTAACTGAACGCGCTGAGGTTGGATCTTGTAATTTTCAAGTGGGAAAATTCCAAGTTACCAATTGCCTGAAACGCACCAAAAGCATAGCGCTTGTATTTAATAAAACTCTAGAAAGGACCATATCGCTGCTTAACATTTCAAACGAGGCGGCCATAGCCAAATGCTAATAAAAAGTAATGTAAAAAGAGGATAAGAATTTTCCACGGATAAAAGTAAAACATCAGATAGTGTGGTGATATTGGAGGAAGTCCTTTTGTCTCCTGAATTATCATTTTACTAAAAATGGATATTATTAATCACAACCAGAACGACATTATATTTGTAGGGATGCACTGATGACAATTTTTCCTCAAACGATTCAAGTACGAGTACTTTCATTTGAGTTCTTGCCAATACCAAATACTGACACGAGTACAAGACATTTTCTTCAAATACAGTATAGAGGTTATATACCGTCTTGTTCACAGCAGATAAGTTAGTTATTCGTTACTGTACTCAGTTACATTTACTTGAGTAAATTTTCCAACAAAGTGGATTTTTATGAAAAGGTGTGTCAGAATTTTACTTAAGCTATGTTGTTTTGTTTATTTTTTATAATAGGCATGTGCAATTTGTAATTATTTTCCACTGCTTTATGTAGCGATGGGTTTTCTGTTCCAGTTGAATAAAATACCCTTTTCAAATTTCAAGTTTCTTGAAAGTACTGTAATAGAGAGCAAAATATTATAAGAATAGAGGTAATTAAAAATAATAATACAATTGCACATGATTTTACTGCAATATGAACATGTAAACTGCACTGGACTGTTTTTATACAGCAATTACAGTATCTTTACTTGATTGATAATTGATACATACACAATTATTAAAGATACACTGTGGAACTTTTAATGCGAAAAAACAAACATAACAATAAGAAAAATGTTGTTGCATTATTTTATATTTTAAATGGAGATAACCACACTTCATGAAATGGCATACTATAGTAAAAACAAAAATACAAACAAAAGATACAGTTCATAATTCAATGAAAAAATAGTATTCCAGTTGTGTGCTGTGACTGAAAGGGACAGTGGGTGAAATGTCCAAAGAAGAACAGTAGAGGGCGTGAATTTACAGAATCTCAATGGGGCTATCCTGCTTCAATAAAGATTTAAGAATAAATAAATAAATAAAGCCAGTTTTTTCTTTAAAAAAACAAAACTGTTTGGAGCCAACTGTGCTTTTCCATAGAAAGGACTTTAAAAAACATAAACATCTATTCACAAATTAAATTGCATGTTTTGACTTGCTGAATCTTAAGTACACTGGAAAAAAATGTCATCTTACAAGATAAACGGCTGTAAAAGTTCTTATATGAAGCCTGTTTATGCAGATTTTTAGCAAGTTTGGAAATAAAAGCCAATGGAACAACGATTAAGTCACTTAAAATAAGAGAAATTACCTTGTATGCTACAAATAAGAAAGTACTCAGAAAAGAAACAAAGAAGTCAAAAGCATGAGAAATGATTCTTGTTCCACTGGCAATAACACAGTCCAAACCCACTCCCAAATAACTCAAGCATTTCAAGGCATTTTATCTTTTCCCATTTTTCAAAAGTTACTAAAACTAACACAATGATGAAAGAAAATGTAAGGCTCATGCACAAAAAAGAAATACTTTTTAATCATATTGAATGTTTTTAAGGCATTAAATTTGGCATGATCAAATGTATCCCAATCGACCAACAGCATCAAAGACTAATGAAGAGTATTGACAGACAACATACAAACCAAAACAAACAAAACACGCAATATATTGTTCAAATAATAAATTAACACATAATTCTAAATGTTTAACAATCAAATACGTTTTCCAGTTCATATTGCAGCATTAGCTGAAGAAGACTAAAATAGAAGACAATATATTTCAAGGTAACACTGCATACATATTGTATTAGTGTGTATAAGGGGAGACACTGCAGCAAAGTTAAGTTTTTCTATTTTAATGTTTGATCTCTTAATATAAAATAACTTTCACTTACTCTAAACAAAAATACCTAAGCTTCACAAGAACATGTTTAGTTGTTGCCCTGATTCAAGGTTTCTCCGTAGTTTTAAATGGCAAAGTGTAATTTCAAAGGCCATTTTGTCAAAATTCCTTTTTCTCACGTTGTGGCGACATTATCTGCACTATAGAAGCTCCTACAGACTACAAAATATCCAGTTTTTAACGTAGCAATATGTTTTGAAGTTTTTTTTTCAGAAGGATTTTTAATATGTAATTCCAAGGCTAATTTATTGAGTTTTGAATTACACAAAACAAGGCAAACTTTGATTTTTTTTTCTCCGACATTTTCCACAATGTTATTTTAAAACCAAACACAGACATCCAAAATAACCTCTGAGAAAGAGTTTTTTTGTTGTTTTTTTTTTCAATCCATTGTTCAGATTTCGTCGTAGAAAACATTGGCAATCTTGGGCACTTTTAGGCTTTAAAATTATTAATTTTTATATATAAAACCACAAAATGACAGCATTTTTTCAGATTTTTTTCCCTATTCACCACCAGTGTCTCGCCTTAAGTGGGTTTGTGGAAAAAGCTGTGTATTTGCTGAGCCGTGGCCGAACCCACGATGGGCTCCAGGTCGGAGGGGGCAGCGTTGCAGAGCTCGTGGAGGCTGGGGAAGTGCTGGAGCAGAGCCAGAGCTTTGACCCTCCCGACTCCAGGAACCAGCTGCATCGCGGACAAAACCTGGGGGTCGAGGAGCCGCGAGGAACTCCTCCTCCGGAAAGGGTTCTCTTTGCTCTCATCGTGAACCTGGAGACAAGCACAGCATGGATTCGCATTCTCCTCAAAATGTCTCCTTCAAAATGTTCTTAAATGCATCCTTAAACATAAATATAATTGTTTTATTATAATGAATGCATTTTTCATGTCAAGTTTTACTTCTACTAAATTAGTTATACTTTTCTGTATAACTTTCTAATATCACATGGTCACCAAGGTAAATTCATCAATTACACATTTACAAGTATTTACAGCAATAGACGAATGTAGGTCAATGGTTAGAGCACCCGCTTTCTTCTGACCAGGAAGAAATGTGTATGGCTGGCCAGGTTAATATTAATCCATATTTACGATTTGAATGATGAGCTGGGATGCCTCAGTTTGTCCACTAATTGGTAGAAGAATCAAGCCAAGGTCAAACACCACAAATTTTTGCACCGCCGTGAAGTACTGTTGACTGAGTGGTGTGTTCTCCACAAGCACCAGTCCCTGGAAGCTGCTGCCAGCCTAAAATAAAATAAGTAAAATGTCACACAGTCCAAAAAATCTTTAGGCTAAAACTTCCTTACATTTCTATAGCGAACCAGCTTTCTCTTATAGCTGCTTCCTGCAATAATATCACTTTCAGAAACATAAATTATGCAGCTTTTGTTTGGCAGGTGGAAGTCTGCAACACCGAGTTCACTCTCAAAGAGAACTTTTATTCCTCCGCCTGAAAGAGAAGGAAAATATGGGAATGTTGAGAGATATGTGATCGATGAGTAGAATGTTTTACAATATTAAGGAAGTGAGTTAAGAGAGAGAATTTAAGACATGGTTTATATGCCATATGCAGTCTGATACATAGTAAACATAGCACAGTGAAATTAGTTTTTGCACTTGTGTGTCTCCAACAGCAAATATTTAAGACGAGACTCTGCAAGTGAATTGGAAAAAGTTTCATATGCAGAGATATCAACTTGAAACTTTTGCTTCAGAATAATGACATACAGTGGTATGCAAAGGTTTGAGTTCCCCTGATGATTTTATTTTAGAAATCATTCTGTTAAATATATCATACAGCAAACGAACAAAATTATATTTGAGTAGTGAAATGAAGGTTATAGGATTAACATAAAGTGTGTAATAATTATCAAAACAAAAATAGGCAGATGCACAAATTTGGGCACCCTTGTCATTGATTGAATTACCTTTAGCACTAACTATTGGAACTCAAAATTGGTTTGGTCAGCTCACTGACCCATGGCCTCCATACACAGGTGAATCCAATCATGAGAACGGATAATTAAGGCCAAGTTTTTCTCCTATTTACATTTTCTGAAGAGTGGCAACATGGGAACTTCAAAACAATTCTCAAATGTTCTGAAAACAAAGACTGTTCAACATCATGGCTTAGGGGACGAATATAAAAAGCTATCTCAAAGGTTTCACATTAATTTTTCACTGTGCAGGGAATCTTGTTAAAGTTGAGGGTCGCGTGGATTCCACTCAATAGCTGCAGATTCTTGAGAACAATGTTCAAGAATTTTGACAACGTTTAAAAAAAATCTATTCAGGCATTCATGCAGAGGAACATGTACAACATTCTGGACTGGCCATCTCAGTCCCAGACCTGAATATTATTGAAAACCTGTGGTTGGATTTTAAAGTTGGCTGTTCATGCTCAGAAACCATCAAACCTGCGTGAATTGGAGATGTGTTGTGAAGAAGAATTGTCCAAAATACCTTTAACCAGAATCCAGACTCTCATTGGAAGCTGTAGGCAATCTTTAGAGACTTCTATTTATGCCAAAGGAAGATCTACTAAATACTGATGTATTATTTCTGTTGAGGTGCCCAAATTTATGCACCTGCCTAACTATGTTTAAACAATTATTGCACACTTTCTGTACATCATATAAACTCATTGTTACTCATTATCACTGTTTGTTTGCTATTGGATATATTTAACTGAAATTGCTGATCCAAACATCCAATGATTGATAAAGGAAAATTATGAAAATCATCAAGGGTGCCCAAACCTTTTTATTGTAAATATGAGAAATAAAAGAATTGCAAGTTTTATGTAATTTTATGTTTTTTTAAACCCGAACTAAGGCATTTTAAGTCTAAATTGTCAATCACAAAATAGGATCAATATGTATAAAGACAAATAACCAAATACAACATATAAATAAAACACTGTATTTACGATGGCGAATGCTATTTAATGTGAAATATGAATTCAAGCGTCACAGCAGAAAAAGTAAGCAGTCATTATCAGATGGAAAAACATTTTCTTACCCTTTAGATTATGAATATCTTTGTTTACCCTCTAAATTCTCTTAACTCACTTCTAAGGAAGTGAGTTAAGAGAGAGAATTTAAGACATGGTTTATATGCCATATGCAGTCTGATACATAGTAAACATAGCACAGTGAAATTAGTTTTTGCACTTGTGTGTCTCCAACAGCAAATATTTAAGACGAGACTCTGCAAGTGAATTGGAAAAAGTTTCATATGCAGAGATATCAACTTGAAACTTTTGCTTCAGAATAATGACATACAGTGGTATGCAAAGGTTTGAGTTCCCCTGATGATTTTATTTTAGAAATCATTCTGTTAAATATATCATACAGCAAACGAACAAAATTATATTTGAGTAGTGAAATGAAGGTTATAGGATTAACATAAAGTGTGTAATAATTATCAAAACAAAAATAGGCAGATGCACAAATTTGGGCACCCTTGTCATTGATTGAATTACCTTTAGCACTAACTATTGGAACTCAAAATTGGTTTGGTCAGCTCACTGACCCATGGCCTCCATACACAGGTGAATCCAATCATGAGAACGGATAATTAAGGCCAAGTTTTTCTCCTATTTACATTTTCTGAAGAGTGGCAACATGGGAACTTCAAAACAATTCTCAAATGTTCTGAAAACAAAGACTGTTCAACATCATGGCTTAGGGGACGAATATAAAAAGCTATCTCAAAGGTTTCACATTAATTTTTCACTGTGCAGGGAATCTTGTTAAAGTTGAGGGTCGCGTGGATTCCACTCAATAGCTGCAGATTCTTGAGAACAATGTTCAAGAATTTTGACAACGTTTAAAAAAAATCTATTCAGGCATTCATGCAGAGGAACATGTACAACATTCTGGACTGGCCATCTCAGTCCCAGACCTGAATATTATTGAAAACCTGTGGTTGGATTTTAAAGTTGGCTGTTCATGCTCAGAAACCATCAAACCTGCGTGAATTGGAGATGTGTTGTGAAGAAGAATTGTCCAAAATACCTTTAACCAGAATCCAGACTCTCATTGGAAGCTGTAGGCAATCTTTAGAGACTTCTATTTATGCCAAAGGAAGATCTACTAAATACTGATGTATTATTTCTGTTGAGGTGCCCAAATTTATGCACCTGCCTAACTATGTTTAAACAATTATTGCACACTTTCTGTACATCATATAAACTCATTGTTACTCATTATCACTGTTTGTTTGCTATTGGATATATTTAACTGAAATTGCTGATCCAAACATCCAATGATTGATAAAGGAAAATTATGAAAATCATCAAGGGTGCCCAAACCTTTTTATTGTAAATATGAGAAATAAAAGAATTGCAAGTTTTATGTAATTTTATGTTTTTTTAAACCCGAACTAAGGCATTTTAAGTCTAAATTGTCAATCACAAAATAGGATCAATATGTATAAAGACAAATAACCAAATACAACATATAAATAAAACACTGTATTTACGATGGCGAATGCTATTTAATGTGAAATATGAATTCAAGCGTCACAGCAGAAAAAGTAAGCAGTCATTATCAGATGGAAAAACATTTTCTTACCCTTTAGATTATGAATATCTTTGTTTACCCTCTAAATTTTGAATATCTTTGTTCTTACCCTTTAGACTTTGAATAAGTGCCGAGTTTCTCCATTTCTCGCAGGCAATAATGTGTCCAAAAGGAGGCGCAGCGTTGACCAAAACAGAAGCTCTGTTGTCCATGAACACCAAGGATTTTTATATATTATGATCAACATAAGCAGAACAAAGTTGCGTTCAAGACGCATTCATTCAACAAAGATTAACTAACAGCGTCTAAACAAAAGAATAATGTTTGGAGGAGAAAAACCGGGTAAGAGTTTTGTATTTGCCTCTAAAATCAGCGACAGCGACACTTCCTTTACAACAGCGCGGCGAGGCTCGTGCAGCGCCCCCTGTCGGACAGGAGGACCAAGTGTTACTTTCAGGCAGATATGTGTGCGCTAACTTTACATAGCTATCACCAAGAAAGTAAGTACAGCATCTGTATTTTTTATGTTGAAATGTTATTCTCTGTAATGAAGCTAAATGTGTAAAATAAAAAGGTAAAGATTGCAAAATACTTACTTAATTACCTTAATTATTCCCTGCTGTGGGACAAATAAAGTATTTCGGTCTGTCTGTCTTAATAGAAAGGCATGCTAACATGCTAACAATGATATAATAAGAACAATATTTCCAAAAGAATCAAATGAAAAAAAGAGAGAAACAGATAAATACCTACTACAGAAGTTCACGTTAAAATATATATACCGGTACATATACAAAAAAAGCACATTGCTGGAATTTAGGTGAAAGTGAATGGGGGGAAAATAAAAAATAATTGTAGAGATATCAATTTGAAACTTTTGCTGTCGATTACTGACACAATTATGAGAAAACATGTATTGCAATGTTTTTGCCATTTTATGTTTTTATACAAAAACAAGACATTTTAAAATACTTTGGAACTTTTGAGGCGCAAAAAGGTTTTGACCTTTCGGTGACTCAGGGCTATGGGTGGTTAGTATGGCACCTTTACTTTCCATCACAATGGTCTCTATGATTCGATTTCTCAGATTCTGGTTAATTTTCACACAAGGAGGGTTTGTCACCAGAAGAGAGAATTGATCCTGGAGCATCATACAGTCCAGGGTGATGGAAAGTAAAGACGCTATGCTAACTACCCATAGCCACTGGTTCACTAAAAAATCAAATAAGCACTAATATCAAAGTTCCATAGTGTTACCTTTAAGCCTGAAAATGCCCAAAATCTTCTACATTTTGGCGACAAAATTTGAAGAATGGATTGAGCCAACTTTCAATTAATGGGTTTATTTTGTAGATATATAAGGTACAAAGACTTTTTCAGAGAGTTTTGTTTATCTTGTTTTATTTAAAAATAAGCTATGTATTAGTGGAAAAATCAGTCAAAATTCAAATTCAAAACTCACTAAATCAGCCTAGAAATTAAATATTAAATTGTCCCTCTGTAAGGTACATGACTGGGTAGTTTGGAGTTTGTAGGAGCTCTTAAAGTGCAGATATTGTTGCCACAATGTGAGGAAAAAAGCATTTTGAGAAAATGGACTTTAAAATTATACAATTTCCCATTTAAATCTATGGAGAAACATTGAATCAGTGCTATATTTAAACATGCTATTGTGAAAATTATGTATCTGTATTTAGAGTAGGTGGAAGTCTATATATTAAGAGACCATACTGGCCCAAAAAATGGGGAAAAAAAGTTTTGCCTGCAGTGTCTCTGAATGAATGCCATTTGCCAACTTGAACCATTCATTTTGGTCCCTATATTTTTTTCTTATGTTCTCTGTTGTCTCTCCAGTTGGCTGTGGTGGTTCTCCAGTCCCTCCTCCTGCTCATAGACGCACCCCCCACTCTGCTCTCTCTCTCCCTCTCCCTGTGAGTTTGTGCAGCCGTCGGGGGGTATTTAACATTCTGCCCTGGACAGCGGCAGGTTGTTGCGCAAGCGCGGCCCTTTCAGTGTGCATGAATACGGAGTGAGAGGAGAGAGGGCAGCAGGAGCAGCAGCAGCAGCAGCAGCCACTGGGACTCTGCTGCGCCGGGACAACGGGGGCAGGTCGAACGCACCGCCGACTGGATGGACAGAGCCGGATCCGGGAGGAAGGGGGACAGGATGGACGGGCACAACGGCGTCAACAGCATCAGCTCCCGGCCGCATCACCGGGCGTCCGAGGGCAAGAAGAGGAAGACCAAGAAAGTCCCGGATAAAGTGACTCTGAAGAAGGAGATCGGGCTGCTGAGTGCGTGTGCCATCATCATAGGTGAGTGTCCCACTTGGCTCCCAACTTTTAACAAATCAACTTTACAAAAGAAATCACAAACTGCAGTTAATCTGTAATTCTATCTGCATTGCTTATACAAAACAACACACATTACTAAACAGTATAAAAGGACTACCAGTTTTTGCTGCAACAACATGTCTGTTGTTATTTTGCTTTCCACATTGACTCATTAAAAAAAAATAAAAATCTTCCATTCAAGCCTGACGTGCAGTATTTCCCAAACTTGTTCCATGCAGTGGGCCTTGGTCTACGTGGCTAAAACATGTGGAAGTTAATGCGGTGGTCAAGCAGAAGGGGATTGTGTGCAAGAGCAGAGCAAACACTGGAGACTTTTAAACGTACCTAAGCACCGTAAAAATGAACGAGTGTCCAGGTGGGCAGGTGGGTCTGACTCCAGGACAGTTAAAGACCAACTATACAACTTTCAACATTTATTTTACACATACAGACTGGTAGCCCCTAGTCATTGACAATTTGCGTGATTTTTTTGCAACAAAGGAGGAAAAGATTGATTATTATTTTGAGTCTAGTAGTAGATAGTAGATTGTAGAACAAAATGTTGTAAATCATTAGCCTAAACTTGAGTTATTTTATACTTCTGCAGACTTTCCTTAAATCTGAACTCATGGTCACTTTACGAAAGATCATTTCCACCAACTCTCTCTCTCTCTCTCTCTCTCACTCACTGCAGACGATGCTTTAAGGGAGTTTGTACTTTCTGCTCTCCTCAATGTCAAGCGCATTGTAAGTTCATTGATGGAAAATGTGGCTGTGGTAACTTGTGGGTGCCTTAAGCAGTAGGGGTATTTATAAAAGTCCTGTGTGGTGAATGCCGGAGCACCTTCTGCATGCAGAGAGATCACTGGCTGCGCTCCGCTCTCTGGCTGCGCTTCAGAAGTCACGAGATTAAACCGTGTGCTGCTTTTTAGGGACTTTTTTTCTTTGGAGCCTCTCACGGACGCTTCGCACTGAAAAAGGTGAGTCGGTCACTTCCCACCTCGACGGCCCAAAGCGGATAATTTATGTGTTAGTTATGTAACGTGCGTCTGTGCCACTTGGCTGCCTTCTGCCGCGTTACTGGTAGCACTGTTGTCTGAATGCAGGAGATGGACTGGTACTTTAATGGCACACCGAGCTCCGGGTGAGTGATGGCCTTTACCTCCTACTCTTGTAACAGAGGTCTTTGTTTATTAATGCCCCTAGTATAAGCTGGCGGGGGGGAGTGGTGGCTGGGGGTGTCCGAGGGGCCCAACGTGTCACCAGTGCTTTTAAAAGAAGGGCAGTGGAGTTAAAAGATGCTGTGGGTGATGCAAATGATGTGGGAACTCCTATAAACAAGTCACATGTAAAAAGCACGTGTTGCCTGCTTCTGATCTCAATGTCAACACCAGAATCAACAACAAGCTAAGACTATTATACTTAGCATAACTTAGCATAACTTTTCAGGTTTTGGGCAAGTTTGGTCTCTTGACAAAATATCTAATCTTCACAATAACAGGATTAATTATTGCACTGATTCAATGTGTCTCCTTGGATTTAAAAGGGAAATTGTAAATTCAAAGCCCATTTTCCTCATATTGGGATTGTTTTCAGAGGGATTTTTTAATATTTAGTCACAAGTATGATTTATTTTGTTTTGAATTTCAACAAGCAAGGTGAATTTAATATATATATATATATATATATTTTACAGATTTTTCACAAATACATAACTTATTTTAAAATAAAACAAGTTATCAGAAAACCCCCCTGTAAAAGTCTTTGTAACAAATGTATCTACAAAACAAACCCAGAAACCTGAATCCCAGAATCCATCGTTCAGAATGTTTGTGTGGCATTTTTAGGCAAAGCATGACAAATGTGTGAATACAGTAAAAAAAAAAAAAAAAACAGTATAGGGACAGAAAACGTGCAATATTTTTTTCTCATATTTATGTCAAATTTTTTAAAAATCCCCTTTTCACCAGCAGTGTCTCGCTTTAAGGTACGAACACATGTCTCTAGTCTATCCCAGCAGCAACTATGCAACAACTGTACAAGTAGTGAATTGTGCTTTGTCGGTATATTGCAGTGGTTATATATATATATAGGAAAAAGGAAGTGAGAGGCAGAGCTCCTTCGGCATAGAAACTGTTTAGCCCCTCTTAAAACTAGTATTGGATTAAGGCTTGTCATTCTTGCCTTCATGTGTTTGTCTTAACACATGCAACAATATCCTGTTTTAATTTTCGCTATTGTAACTGTAAATCAAGATATTAACAAAAATAACACAAATCAGGTGCCTTCTAGCATCGAGGATGTGTGGCAGCCTGCGTGGCCAAGGAAGGTTGGGGACCCCCTAATGGCTCTCAGAAGGCTGCTCGGTAATTCCAAATATGGAAGATGACTCCATCTGGTGACAGTTCGACCGGCGATACTGCTTTTTTTTTTTTAAAGGCTGATTTTTGATCAGGCACCTATGTGGGCAGCTATAGCCTGC
This sequence comes from Lythrypnus dalli, assembly GCA_011763505.2. Lineage (NCBI taxonomy): Eukaryota > Metazoa > Chordata > Actinopteri > Gobiiformes > Gobiidae > Lythrypnus > Lythrypnus dalli. Next base: position 10,616,964 of record JAADKR020000002.1, read on the forward strand.
CACTACTGATGAAAAGAACCCACAGCCAGGGAGTGATTTGCTGCATAAAGAAAAACCAGATGCTGCATTTTTGTTTAAATCCAGTGTCTATAATGTACTACCTCTGAGCTGCTTAAGAGTGAAGAATAATAAGAATACGGTCTCATTAAATAGAATAATTGATTAATTCATTAGAATGGCTGCTTAATTGCTGCTTAACAGTATTTTGTGTCAAAGTAAAAAAAAAAAAAAAAAAAAAAGGGAAAAAAAGGATATTATTGGATATTGGCCCTCGGCTGACAAACATTTTAAAAATCGGCATCGGCCTTAGAAAAACCCTTTCGTTCGACCTCTATTTTGGTCAACAATATTGTTTATCGCGGTATTTTCTGAGCTAGATTAATCCTTTTAAAATATGACATTTTGAAAGGCCTTAAAAGTCTCAAAGTCTGAATTCACAGCTGTCCTCGTCTTCTCCTCAGGGAACATCATCGGCTCGGGGATTTTCATCTCTCCCAAAGGCGTCCTGGAGCACTCGGGCTCTGTGGGGATGGCGCTGATCGTGTGGGTGCTGGGAGGGTGCATCGCGGCGCTGGGATCTCTGTGCTACGCCGAGCTCGGAGTCTCCATCCCCAAATCGGGAGGGGACTACTCCTACGTCACAGAGATATTTGGAGGGCTCATGGGGTGAGTTTTGTCAACCATATTTTTCTAAATTCAAATTGAAATATTTCTGAAGATGTTGTCAATGTGGTTTTTTGCCTCGTTTTTGGTATTTTTTCTCGACCCTTAAAAATCTCTCTCTTAAGTCGGTTTTTGCCTCAAACTGTAAAGATCTTGGTCCGTCTCGGTGTCGAACACAGTAGTCTCAGCCTGGATTTGTCTGGTCCTCTATTGTTTTGTTTTGCGTGTTGAATTGCCAGCTATTTGACAAGTCAACACTCCATACGTATTTTAGCTCTATTTTAGTGCCTTGTTTTTAGTAAGTTTTTTGATTATTTGTGATTTGATCTGGATAATTCACCTTAATCAGCTTTATCACAGTGTTTTCTGAGATGATTAATCCTCCTTTGAAATATATTGTGACCCTTTGCGAGTTCCTGAATAAGATGAAAATAATTTATAAAGTGGAACTGGATGTAAAAGGTTTGAAAACCACAGACAAAGGATTTATCAAAAACTGTTGTCTTTCTTTATGTGCCACATCAAATCCAAAAACAGACAAAAATAAAAACATAAAACAAATATTAATATTATATATTACTGCAGATTACTTTTGTTTTTTTCAATAAATAGTTTTATTGGAAAAAAAGATCCCAATAAAAGACAAAAACAAAAATTATACAGATTGTTTGGTGGGGTCTAATTTTTCATTATTGAATTCATACAATTTTGACTTATGAATATTTGTAATTTTCACTAGGGTATGACCTGACAATATTTGTATTAGTGGTTTGGATTATTGACAGTTTTCCAATTTAGTGCTACATATCTTATATATCTATATTCCTATCAATGAACTTAAATTTATTAATGGGTGTATTTAGTCCTGTCAGGATAATTACTTTATCGACTTATCTTTCAATAAATGACAAACAAACAATATATTTTTGGACTCAATATTTATCATCAGTGCATTTATTTACTATAACTATTTTTTTAGTTTTTTTATCAAATTTTTGTGATGCAGTTTTGCCTGTTTTACTGGGTTTCATGGTTATTGCATCTTGTGTATTATTGAAGAGCTGTTAATATATACTTTAAAATCTAGGAATAGCTGGGACTTCATTTTTTTCAGTTGTTCTCAGCACCATCAAGTGGACCTCAATAATATAGTTTATTGCAATATATTTCTGCCTTAATATATCGAGGTCTCAAATGTTATCGTGACAAGCCTAGCTATGTCTGCTTTATTTTTGAATGGATGAAGAATGGATCTTCATGATTTAATTCTGACAAGGTTTAATTTTAGACAGAACTATGGTTTTGTCAAGAATATTTCCACCAGCGTTTTAACAGGACTTAGTCAATAATAGTATTGTTTTTTGCAATATTTTCAAAAATGATTAAGGGTCCTTTAAAATACAATACCATGCCAATATACATTTTCTGGGATCTAATGCTACCTGCTTTCCTGTTGTCTTATCTTTCATATTCTCTCCCCTTCCACCCAAAAACCTTTTCACGGCATCACAATTCCCTGCAGGTTCCTGTTGCTGTGGAGCGCGGTGCTGATCATGTACCCGACCACTCTGGCCGTGATCGCCCTGACCTTCTCCAGCTACGTCCTGCAGCCGGTGTTCCCCAACTGCGTGCCTCCCTACATGGCCACTCGGATGCTGTCCGCCACCTGTCTCTGTAGGTACCTCCCCCTTTTATTCACACTGAGGTCGCCGCCGTTCACCGGTCGTGTGACGATTCGCCAACATTTTCATGCTCTTGCAGTCCAGCCACTCTGACATATCATGGAAAACCCGCCGACAGGCTTTTAGCTCTCGCCGGTCCATGAGAATAATACATTCCCATCTGCCCTGCGCTTATAATTGTCGATCACAGCCATTACCATTCGGGAGGGAGCGGTCACACGTTGGATTTCTGTTACGTAACTGCAGGCTGAAGGCTTTTTAATGCCTTGTGTAAAAAATTCATGGCATCCCCAGAGAACAGAGCGGAGCCGGGTTAGGAGACGGTTAAGAAGAAAAACAAGAGCAGCTGCTGAATGCCTCCACAACCGCCTCAGGCTCCTCTCAAGTGCTTGTTTATAGAAACTAATGAGTTGTTTAGTCGCTACCAAACTTGGATGGATTCGATTTTTATTTATTTTCAACTACCGAAATTATAATTTGGGGAAAGTAGATGGACTGCACCATCAACCAAAGATGTTCATATGATTAATTGATGAGCTAAATCTAGTCTGTCCTTAGTGAAGCCCATAGTTTCTGGGATGGGTGCCAGCCACCTGTAATCCCCAACAGAAATCAGTGAAAGAAGGCACAGAGGATGAGTGACTGGGCTCCGCTTTTCTGTGTGCCGTTTGCATGTTCTCACCATTCTCTGGTGAGAGTTTTTGACACACTCTGGTGCTCTTCATCGACACCCTCCCAAACATTTGGCGAATCATCTTAAAAGGTGCTCTTGACCGAGGCGCTGGCTCTGGATCCGGAACTGGACTGACCCAGCGCTCCTCGCAGGTTGCCCCGAGGAAACCGGTTATTCAGACGACGATGAAGTCTGCAGTCTACAAAGAACACATAGTAAAAAAACAAATACCAATATGTATTAAAACTTTATTTTTCAACTCTGAGATCACAACTGTAATATGACGGCACTAGTTAAACCATAAATGTCTAAAGAGTTTTCTGTGACTTTATGTTTTTATATAAAAATAAGGCATTTTAAGTCTAAAAATGCTTAAAATTTCCAATTCCAAAATCTGAACAATGGATTGAGTCAGGTTTACATTTATTGGTTTATTATATAGATATATAAGCTACAAAGACTTTTTCAGAGGGGATTTTCAATATCTTTTAAAATAATCTATGTATTAGTGGAACTTTTTTCTTTAAAAAAAAAACACTCAGTAAATAAGCCTAGGAATGCAATATCCCTCTGAAGGAAATCAAAATACACATTTTGAGAAAATCACTTTTGAAATGAGTATTTCCCACTTAAATCTATGGAGACACATTGAATCAGTGCTCTAATTATTAAACATGTAATTGTGAAGATTAGGTATTTTTGTTGAGATTAGGGTCTATGTCAAGAGACCAAACTGGCCCAAAATCTGAAAATGGAAAAAATAAATAGTTTTGCTGCAGTGTCTCCCCTTAACTTGTCAAATATGGCATTAAAAGTATTCCTTGAAAAGCATCCATCCTGCCTGGAGTGACGTGCCGTGACAGTGGGAGTGGACCGTATTGAGAGCAGCTCTTAGTGCTTAGCCACAGCCTAATTGCTTTGTTGTCTCTCTTGAGAGTACCTGCACTTGCGTCCGTTAATCCATCAGCCTCATTCAGCGCGAGAGTTACTGTCTCCGCAGGGAAAGCCTGGGACTCAAGTGTGCCGTAACTCACTCCGTGTTTTTTGGGGGAAAACGTGAGTCGCGCCCGGCCCCCTCGGTAACAAATGGGTCCGTTGTCACGTTTTGTGTCGCCTGCAGCGGAAGTGGCTTGTTTTGTGGCTTTTGTGATGGAGAGTGAGGCCACCGAGAGAGAACGGGCGAAAGCGAGTGACATTGACAGACGAGCTGAAACATTCACACAAGGCCTGGTTCACCGTCTTGTTCATGAAGGTTATACATTTTTAGCTTAAGAGGCCAACGTCTACTGCTCCATTTATTGTGGCTAATTTATAAAGATTTCAACCAGATTAATGGCTCTATTCTTTGACTTAAAGTGGCCATGACTTGGTTGACTTTTGCTTGACTAGCAGTAATATCTGTTTATGTAAAATAGTGAACTTACTTCATTACAAGAAATGAGAAATCATGACTCATGACTCTGCTTTAATTGCTCAGATGTTTTTTTTCTTCTTTTCTTTATTTCAACTGTGGTGCAATACAAGGGCACTGACAAAAGTTCATAAAATCAGCATGTTCGATTGCAAATAGTATCGACGATCTGTCAAAAGTGCGCAAAGTTGGATATGAGAGTCCTGGAATTTCTAGTCTTTGCCTCTGCAAATTGAGTGTTTCTCCATTGTGAGGATCCTCGGCGTTTGAGCCACCGAGAAATCCACACCATCAGATCTCGGTTGAGAGCTTTTTCCTGTTCACCCAAACCTTTTGTATCATTCACAGGTCGACTCCTGGATCATTTACGAAAGACGCACATGTGGATTGACTTTATTTAGCAAAGAAACTGCACTTATATATGATGTATACATCCACACATAATAAAATAATTAGCCTGTTATTATATATTATTCTTTGTCCCATGTTTTTGCAAATACAGTAAAAAAAAAAAATCAACAGGAGAAGTGTTACAAGTCAAGTAAAGTGCTATTTGTAAAAAATATATTTGGTTTATTAAAAGTTGATCATAAAACTCAAATATTTCGGCCTACTTTTTTAATAACAGATCGATGTTTTATCACATGATTTGTCACGTAGAGGCTTCAAAGGAGTCCACTCTCAAGGAAGTCAACGAAGTGGCCTCGGGAACATGGGTCTTTTACATTGAGAAACACCTGTTGAGTTGAAGTTTCGAAGGGCAAAATTGCGTCTTGGTAGAACACCACATATCGGTCTGGAACTGTCAAGGTTCATGTTGACATACACCGGTATTCAACATATTTTAATTTAGTTTTAGTCAAAGTTTTTGGACAAAATGCATTTCAGTTTTTTCAAGATTTAGTCAAAAAAAATTCTATTCAATTTTGCTCCTGGTTTAAAAGTGCATGTAAATTCGACAAAATCGACAAAATGTAAAAAAAAATGTCAACTTCACAATAATGAAACTTGACTAAATCTAATTACATTAAGTTCCAAAGCTTCGTGGAGCTTCTCCACACGAACAAAGCTCAGAGCTGTCCCTTTGGCAGTGATATGTGATTTAAATTATATGAGGCTTTTAAAAGTTTAACAATGGAAGTTTTGAGGATTTTAGCCCCTTCTTTTTATTTTCATTTTAGTCTATTTATAGATGAAAATACCTGAGCATTTTAGTCACAGTTTGAGTCTCATTGACTACTTTTAACTTCAGTTAAGTTACGTTAGTTAGTTTAGCTTAGTTAGCCTATTTTTTATCAGCAAAAATATTTCTGTGACTAAAATAATGATGAAATATTTCACTCAACAAAATTAACTGGTAGCCATAGTTAGCGAGAGAAAAGTTTATACTATGCTTAGTGTAAGTGGCATATTCAAAACCAGGAAGAATATATGATTTATAGACACAAACAAGTCACTGTCATGTACAAAGAGTGACCTACGAAGCAAAAAAAAAACAGTTTTGACACTTGGCTGCTGTTCCAACCAGGGCCGACCCAGCCTATAAACTGACTGAGCAGCTGCTTGAGGCAGGGGCCCCCAAAAAGTGCCTCATCTAGAAATAAACACTTGATTTGAGGAAAACAATGTCAACAAATCTGTCAAAGTTTTTTATATTTAAATGAAGAAAAAAAGAGTTTTCAAATATATTCAAAATATTTATTTGCTTGAATTAAGATTGTTGTTGATGTTTTGCTTTTTTCTGAATTTAGGTGTAAACAAATTCCCACAGCCATATTTCTTGGAATTAGTTTCTCAAATCAGCGGCAAATTTCCTTATTTCCAGATTACTTTTTGCAGTGAACATCTTGCATTGCCACTATTCTAAATAATGTGTTGAAAACTGTAGCACAATGCTCAAAATGTAAACGAAATAAAGAAATTCTGCTTATTTATCCACTGTGAGCTAGACTTCAGATCCTAAATAAATTGTTGAACTGTTCATAGTTGTTAAAATTGTCTTTAAAGAGCCCTGTCTTCAGAAAGTTAGCAAAAATATAATTAAAGCATCTAGCCATGCACCAAGAACGTGTCATCGATATTGAGCACAAGTTTAATGAGGGCCCCCAAATCAGATCCCACTTTGGGCCCGTGAAGGTCTGGACCAGGGCCAGGGTTAGGGCCAGGCCTGGTTCCACCTGTTTGTCGTGTTTACGTCCAGATGCTCGTGTGACTCGTGTATTCCCTGTCTCTGCTCAGTGCTGCTGACGTGGGTGAACTGCTGGAGCGTCCGAATGGCCACCAGAATCCAGGACATCTTCACTGTGGGAAAACTCATGGCCCTGGGGCTCATTATCGTGGTTGGTCTCGTGCAGATCTGCCATGGTCAGTCATGCTCTTACTCTATCGTGTTTGTGCAGTGGTTCTCAAACTTCTCATATTGTATACCTTCTCATTAGGGCTGCACAATTTTGACAAATAATTGTGATTTTTCTGACAGATATTGTGATTCGATTTTCTAATGAAATATTTTATATATATGTTTAATTTCTTATTCCTGACTATTCTATTCCCTTACACTCTCGCTCTCTTTCTCTAAGTAAAGCTAACTCCGATCGTGAACACAGAGAATATGAGCCGCATAAAAGCATTCTCTGCATTTTAAGATGCAAAAACGGTGTGTTTTTTGAAAATAGACCTCATATTTATGTCTGAAAGTTGCCGAAGAGATGTTGTAATTAGACGTTGGTTAATCCAGTGAAACGTCCCGCTCCTCCATGAAATGATTTGTGCATGAACCAACCCTCGACCAATGAGACACACGCGGACTTTGATTATGTTTATAGCACAACAGCACAGACAAACATGCAGACACTTCTGATTGGCTGCAGCCAAAGACAGTGAGGCTTGATCATTCTGAAGGAACATGTTTATCACTCAAATGGCAGGTGCAAAAGGCAGAGGGAAAAACTTCAGGCTTTTGCACTTGGGTTACCTCAGTAGTTAAAACCTCCGTTTTGATTCTATAAGGTTCATCGTGCAGCCTTCCTTCTCATGAAATATTTGATCTTCCAAGCACCACTTTGTAAAATATTCAATGGACCAAGTGCCTCCAGTCCTGGATTAACGTCAAACCAGGACTAAACCAGATGTGAAATGTAACTAAATTTGACTATTGTAGTCAAATTTGACTATTGTAAATCAAAGAACGCAGCTAACTAGACGTTTTGAGAAAATATCACAATAAACAATATCACCAACTAATATATTTTATAATGCTGGTACAAATATTCTCCACAAAAACTCCATTTTGTCTTAAATTTGGTCGTTGTATTGAGGCAGGAAAATATTGCGCTAAACAAAATGAATGAGGTCCACTTGATGATACTACATTTAATTTCAGCTATCCTTAGTTTTTAATGTATTAATATAACATTCAATAATACAGCAGATAAATAATACAGAGCAATAAACATGAAACTTGGCAACACGCAGTAAAATTGTTCAAGTATGAAAAAAATCGGATTAAAATCAGGAAAAAAGTCAAAAGATGTTGTTTACAGGTATTTCTATTTTACTGTAGCCCATATGGTGGAAAAATAAAAAGACTCACCTTTTTGAAGCAAACCCACAATCCAACTTATGAGGCGAGCACTCTATGAGAGAGCTAATATTCCATTCCAGGCGACTGGTAACTGGAATTTATGATTGTTATTAATTATGAGATCGAACCTTAGAGTATTCCAGCGATAAACTAGTATGTAAACAAAATGACTAAATCTATAACAGGAACTAATGAGATGCTAACATTACGAGGACGTTTCCCAGCAGATACCATTCAAAACATGCTAAATAATGTTTTAAAGAAGGCTGTGACCAAAAGCAAAGGTTTGCATGACTGAGGGAGTAAATTTTATCACTAGCACACTTTTCCAGTGGGGGCGCCATTGCGGTCTTCATCTTGTCTCTGAACTCGGACTGCTCTTAACATCTCCGAGTTTGTTGTGATTGCCAGTGTGAGTTCTAAGGGATTTTTCCCAGTTGGAAGAGGGAAATTTAGCAGTTACCAGCCTCCTGAGACAATGTGAAATATAAAACTCCCGAACTGCAATGAGGTCCCAGCATGCCCCTGACTGTATACAAAAAAAATCAGCAAAATGGCGAGACTGCAGAAGATGGATCGCGATGTGGCGAGGGACTACTGTACTTATTTGTTTTTATTATGAACATTTTGAATAATTATCGTGACAGGCCTGCCCTAGAGCTAACAAAACGTATGTGTTACTAAAGTATATCCAAATGAAATTGTAAAAGTCTAGAATTGCAGACGGTCATGAGTCCCACAGTTTGAGAAGCACTGCTCTCGTGTGTTGGTCTAATTTCATGGATGTTGCATGAACTGCTGGAGTGGCTTTATCTTTCAGGACACTACGAGACCCTGACTCCTCAGGTGGCCTTTACCTTTGAAAAGTCTCTGTCAGTGGGACAGATGGCCCTGGCGTTCCTTCAGGCCTCGTTCGCCTTCAGTGGATGGAACTTCCTCAACTACGTCACGGAAGAAGTCGTGGAGCCCAGACGGTTAATACTGTCTTTTTTTTTTCTTACATTGCAGCTTTCATTTCATTGTGTTTGTTTGAGTTTGGTGAAGGTGTCCACTCATAGCTCAGAGAGTTTGATAAATATCTTTTAACCAGTAACATTTTACACAACTGTAGTGTCTTGTTCCTTCCTAAGGGGCGATACTGCAGACATTTTCAGGTTTTGGGCCAGTTTGGTCTCTTAACATATACACTTTCAGCTACTCTAAGCAAGAATACCTAATCTTCACAGTAACATGTTTAATTGTTGCATGGATTCAATGTTTCTCAATAGAGTTATATGGGAATTGTAATTTCAAAGGCCATTTACTATAATGCACTTTAGTTGCTCCTACAGACTTCAAGCATATTTCTTAATAGTTATTTTCTATCATAATTCATGGAGTTTTCAATAAAAAACAAGGCAGTGAAAGCCTGTTTTCATCATTATTATTGATTATTATTTAGTCATGGGGTGCATCTGGAGAGTCTTACTTTGATATGTATTTATACACTTTTTGTGGAAGTTGTTTTCGGCCATAACTCTTACCCTGATTTTTTATTTCATTGATATTGCTGCTTAACAATGTTATGTGTTTCAATTGTATTTAATGGTCAATGTGATTTTTAAAGAAAAGGAAATCGGCTTTGGATGTTGGCCATCGGCTGACAAAATTTAAAAAAATCGGCCTTAGAAAAACCCATATCGGTCGAACTCTGTTCAAAATCCCCTCTGACAAAGTCCTTGTAACAAATATATTTTCAACATGAATCCATACAATTAAACCTGTCTCAGTCCGTTGTTCAGGTGTGGTCGCTGAAAATATTGGCAATTTTTAGTGCGTTGTTTTTATATAAAGACATAAAATGACACATTTATTTCAGCAATCGAAAGCAGCAGTTTCACATTGATATCTCTGCATTTACAAAAAAAGTCCTATTCACCTGCAGCATCTTCCCTTAAGGCGAGATACAAGTCAAAGAAAGCTGCTTGTAATGAACATTTGAACAACGTAATGCAGCATTTATTTGTTGGTCATGTCTTGCACGCCTTGTGGTTGTTATTATTTTGTCATTGCGTGTGTGCATGTTGGGATCAGGAACCTGCCTCGTGCCATCTACATCTCCATCCCACTGGTGACCTTTGTGTACACGCTCACCAACATCGCCTACTTCTCCTCCATGACTCCAGAAGAGCTGCTCTCCTCCAACGCTGTAGCCGTCGTGAGTAACACAAGAAAAACCAAACCCACCTGGGATAAGTGTGCCTCAACCTTAACTTTATATCAGATGAAGGGGACAGGGTTTTTTTTTAAGACATGTCCATAAAAAATATTAAACTATGGGTCCTTTATAATTTTGTGTGATGTCACCTGAACACAGACTTTTCATTATTTCTTGTAGGCCGTGCTCGGTAAAGTAAATCTAATATAAAGTAAATTGTATTAACTACAATATCTAACTAGGCACACCCCCATTTTTGCAAATGTCTTTATGACTTTTGACAGGACGACACTGAAGTAATGACACTTTCTCCATTAGAAAGTTAGTATATGTGCTCTATACCGTCATTACCATAATTTCCTGAGAAATGTTTCAGATTCCATTCATTGTATTGTCGCCTGGAGTTCAGTAAAGACTTGTCCATAAAACCAGACATTACCAAAGCTCTTCAACGTATTGTGATGTGCAGGAGTTTGGTTGAGTGGAACAAGCTTCCAAATCGAATGAAGAATGGTAAAATTATGTTAAACAACTTTGAGAGAATATCTAAGCTTTAACGGTCAAGTGTGTTGATTAAATACACGTAATACATTCAAATAAAGCAGCTCAGTGCAGATATTGTTGGTAATTCATAGTGTAATAATTGTTACTTGTGTGTTGTCTGCAACTTTTTGAGGCATGCTCTAATGTAATGGTTTCTTCTTGTATATTTTCATGTTTTAATTCATTTTGAATTAATTCACCAATGTTTGTAGCCTGGTCACGCGTATAACGCTTCTCCCGCTGCATTTCATTTATCTAAGATGGCAGCAGACATGAAGCTCTCTTTCATTGTAGCTTTAGACCGTGTTTTAAATATAATAATAATAATAAGCCGTGTTCTTCCTCGTCTAATTTCCGTCGCGCTGCAAACTTCATCAGGTAAAACTGATACGAGTGGCTAATGGTGCGTTCCAGGCAACTGGGAACTAGGAAACTTCCAACTGAGAAA
>JAADKR020000002.1:10758827-10769504 GCA_011763505.2 Lythrypnus dalli
TGGTCAATATAACATTTGTGCCACATTGCTCATCCCAGAGAGAGACGGCGACACGCACAGACCGGCGCGACTGCTCGTGTTACATGTCGTGCCCAGAGATACAGTGCAAGTTGTGAAACACAATCGGGCCAGTGTAGTATTGCATTGTTGGCAGATCCTCGCGCCGCGTTACTCTGGCATGCATCTGCGAGCGTTTTCATGAGGCAGAACAAAGAGGCGGCTCAGTGTGTGTCCTCCTCCGACCCCCCTTTGGTCTTTTGTCTTCTGCCTCCGTCCCCTCCTCACACACAGGCCTGCTCGCGCTTGTCCTCTTCTCACCAGAAGTCTCACCTTGCTCATGACTAAAGCTGACTCACTGCCCGGGCACCAGGCACGTGCACGTTTCCATTCACACGCACTTCCTCACACTCTCACTCTCTCAGCGCGAGCAGGTCTGATGACAGTCATGTATGTGATCCTCCAGCTCTGAACTCGAGGACAATGTAAATACACTGCCTGGGTAAAAAACAAGCCACCGCGGAGGTCAGCTGACGGCCTGAATGACTGCCTGAATGACTAGCTTATTCCATCAATCCATTTACTCTTCCATGATGGCACAAGCATATTCCAAAATGACAATCCAAAGATTCATCGAGCTCAGAACATTAAAGAGTTGTTCAGGGATACGCTTTCTCATTCAATGCATTTCCATTAATTTCATGACTATTTACATTGTAGATTCTTACTGAAGGCATCAAAACTATGAGTGAACACATGTGGAATTATGCACTTAACAAAAAAGTGTGAAATAACTGAAAACATGTCTTATATTCCAGTTTCTTCAAAGTAGCCACCCTTTGCTCTGATTACTACAATGCACACTCTTGGCATTCTGTTCCCCTCAAGGCACAATGAAGTGAAAACCATTTCAGGCGACCATCTCTTGAAGCTCACCAACAGAGCTAGCCATCTCGCACCATAGCAAACGCCTCAGCATGGAACTAAAAGTGTTTAACTGTGTGATTTGCATTAGAAAGAGCTCGTCAACATAATATGATTCAAAGTATAGAGTTGGAAAAACCCCACCCTAAACAAAATTGAATACAGTGCAATCTTCTCCACTGGCGCAGGGCATGCTGTTACACTAATTCCGTAATTAGGCAATAGTCGTGTGTTTGTGTTGTCAGGGGCGGCACATGGAGGAGGCGGAGGATGCTAACAGCAGACATTGGCAAATAACATTTTCCACTGATCAGCCAAACTGGGCCTGAAACAACCCCAAGGTGTAATTCTGAGAGTCCACACAAGTGAAAACAGGAATTACACAGACATGCACCTTCATTAAAAACTGCTGAACAGCTCATTAATTAGCACATCTAACGGCTAACTACAGGGTATGAGGACGAGACCGCTCTGGACCGGGTAATGGGGATGTAACAAGATCTAAATGCATCTCAAGGCACAGAGCGTTTGGGTTATTATAGAAATAATCGCAAACAAAAAACTCACCTGTGCTTCTTCTTGAATAACACGATATTGCTCTTTCCAAACTGCAATCTTGGAAACCTCGTCTTTTCTTAGAGCTCGCTCCTTTTTTAATTCAGGACTCCAGAAGGTTTTTATTGAATTCATGGATGAGCTAAGCTTGCTCTCTTTGACCTCCACCTCTCGTCGTAACAGGTCATTCTCACGAAGAACCTGAAAAAAGAAATGGAAGGAATGACTGTCACTTAAGCTTTTGCTTGGAAAAACTAACAAGATGACATAGAAATAGCAGAATACCTCTTTAAGCTGGGACTGCAGATCCAGTATAGTGTTGTCTCTGGCTTGCCTTAAAGAGTGGGGCACAGTCGAGGCCATGTGGTGGTCCCCAAACGCCAAAGCGTCGCCTCCCATCATCCCCACGGGCAGCACAGCATTAGCAGGCACTGTGGTAGAAATGTTCGGAGTACTCGCTGCCACGCCTCCACCACTACTGCTACTTCTCCCACCGTAGGTCACCCTCGGCCTCCCAATGGTGGTCATGGTGCCTCCACTCTTCGGAAGATGGTCTCCTGCCATGGCAACTTCATTGTCACTCAGATACATCGGGCCAGAGGTAGCATATGCCGCATTGAGGGACTGGATGTTCTCCATGGAGAGGGTCTTGCCTCCCGCTCCCCCTGGACCTCCTCCACTTCCTCCAGTGCTGTTTGTGCGCCGATGTCCCATACGAGGCGAGCGGGGAAGGCGTGGGGACCTCCCGGACGCCTGACCTGCACTGCCTCCATCTCTTCCTGCACTGTGGTTAGCATCTGTCCTGCCAACGGAACGAGCACTGCCATACATGTCTGAAGAAACCTATGGGATGAAGATGAGCGCAAAACTATTGTACGGACTTTCTTGAATAACTTGCAACAATATTCGCAATGTTACTACTTTCAACACAAAACATACCGGTGTTTCCTTATCAGAGAGGCTTAGTTATTTCCACTGTTCTGATGTATTTCCTGACCTGCATGGAAAAAAGAACAAAAACATTTGGTTGGTCATTTCAGCAGACATCGTATACTTAAAGGCACTATACCTGATTTTTTTTTAAATCACAAACAATAAAAGAGGGAGTGTGTAAAATAAACTGTTAGTTGTGGTCTTAAATCAAGAAGTCAAAAATAAATTAATAAAAATATTAATATTTTAACAAGTAATAAAAAGGTAAATATCAACATTGAAAATGCATTTGTTTTGTATAATTTTAAAATGTCTAAGTAATTTTAATAGCTATATCATATCTGATTCCATACCATTCTGTAATGAAATTAGAAAACACCAAAAGGATTGGGACTTTTGAACTGGGAAATGTATTGATATTTGGCCTGTCATAAACTGTATGCTAGCTCTATGCTAACAGCTAACCTGACATCACCAGGACCTGTGCAGCTACAAATGCAGAACAAATACAAATGCTTTTTCTGCTTTTAAAGAGTAAAATATCCGGAACTTGCATAGTCTTGCGTATGTCAGAATCAAGAATTGCAAAAAAGGATTTTCCAGAGAGCTGTGGTCAAACACTTAGCATCAACACCTAGCATCAGGTATTTAGCATCAGAGGGAGGGGTAAACTGGGGTGAGTTCATTATCAAAGAGAGGAATTTAACCGTTTTTTAACATAATAAAACACTAGAATGATCAATGAGACTAAAACGTAATGCACATAAACATAAATGAAGCAGTTGACAAGCCCAGGAGCCGTGAATAGACTTTCTCCAGTCGTAGTGGCTTTGGAGACTCCCAGATTAAAGCCTATCATTTTCCTTGTGCACGTAACGGACTCTCGCTCTCACTGAGGCTTTCTGCTCCGAGCTTTAGGCCTGAGAGCTTCTACACAGCTTCTACACAGAGCAGGTCCACCTCAGCAGACGCCCAGCAAACCTTCAGACCACTATCAGCACTTAGCATGAGCTCACCACGGAGTAAAGAGGAGAGTCCATCCGATTTACGTGGTCGAGCCGAGACTGTTTTTCCTAACGGCGAAGGGAGAAAATCCGTTCAGGTAAAAAAAAAAACTAGCTGAACGAGGACTTGACCGAGCTCACAAACCTTCCCGGATGTGCTCCTTTGTTCGGGTAGAAGTGGGCAGCAGATAGTCTCATTTTAGCTGCAGGAGTCGAGATTTTCTCATGGTTTTGCAGCAGAAATAGAGGATCAGGAGCAGAGGCGCCTCAGTGACGTCACTGCTCCCTGCGCGCTCACGCTCCACGCCACGCTCACCATGCGCGGGCACGAGAGGGCCACTGGGGGAAAAAATCAATATATCACCAAACATAAATCAGTAAATAAATAAATAAATAAAATGACCCAATTATTTTAATGATTTACTTATGTAGTTAAACTTCTCACCTTTACAATTTCTACAAGATCTATAAATAAAGGAATCCTCAATTTCAAAATCCTTTAAAAGCAAAGAAAACAGCTCCACCTGCATTATTTATTGGAAAACATTTTGCAATATTGTTATTATTGTCTTTTCTTACATTTAAACTAAAGAAGGAACTCAAGATAAAGATAATTTCGCCACCAGTCGGCGCTATTTGCTTTAAAACATTGGTTATATTATCAAAAGGCACATTAACAAGGCAACCTTTTTGTTGTTACCTGCCATTTATAACGGTTTCTATATATGAAAAAGTTAACTCATTTAATTATCTACTTACAAATACATACTTACTTAGCCTAAATAAATTGCACTAAGCTCTATTGCACTTAAACACTATTGCATTAAAGTTTATTGCACTAAACTCTATTGCAAGAAAACCATATTGCACTAAAGCTCAGTGCACTAAGCTCTATTGTACAAAATTTCATTGTAGTAAACAATTTTGCACAAGTCTCATTGAGAGTAAAACCCTATTGCACTAAACCCTACTGCACTAGTGGTCTCTACTGCATTAAAGACCAACTGGCCATAGTTTCTGAATGTGACGAGTGTTTTGTGCAGTGAATTGGAACAGGAGAATAAAGAGTAGAGCATCTGTTTAAATGATATTTTTATTTGTTTTTACATTTTGTACAATGTGAAAAACACACAAAACAGACACTGAATCACAGAAGTCATAAGGAGCCAGGTTGAACAGATCACTGCGTCAGAGGCCTGTGTTGCTGTGAGTAAAGCACGTCCAGGACCTTGAGCAGTTTGAGCATGTGCTGTACAGTGAGAGCGAGTGGAGATAAGATCCTGTAGCCACATGCAGATATCCTACGCCGGCCGAGACTCGTGTGCAGTGGAATCGCTTGAACAGATAACACTTCATGACTTCAACAAGGCCAAAAAAAAAAGGTCATTTCAATATCAAAAACATTGAAGTCAGTAACAACCCTCTTCAGCATGCAAATGTTTCCATTTCCCCTCAATATAAAACTTTAAACATTGCATATTCTGCATTGCAGTAACTTATTTTTTCTCTAGAGAAGAATATCTACGAGCAGGCGAGAGTCACAATGACAGCATGGCACTCAAGTGAGAGGCTGCAGGACGGCCAGCAGGGGGCGCCGTGCTGGGCAACACTGAGCTCACTGCCAGAACAAGTGCTTTAACTTAAGGAGAAATCCACAAAACAAATGTCAGCCAAACATGGATGCATCAGCCTAATATAATACAGCCAATTCCAAAGAAAGAAGGTGTGAGAATGTTGCTGTTTTGGCCATGAACTGTCATGTGTTCACGCTGTCTGCCTCACGGCTACAGAGTGAGATGAGACGGAACGAGTCATTAGTGAAGATGCAAGGCACTAAAGTGTTCCTCATGTTGACCATATGTAGCATACTCCAGTGACGAGCATGACGTGAAACCATTACTTCACACAAACATATGCTTTATATACACTAAAATAGAAAAGGGGGCAGGGCGTCATACATCGAAGAGCACAGGCTCAATCCTGCGCTGAGGAGACCACAACCAACAACCCTGCAATTGCACTTCATATTCCTTAACTACATGTTGTTTAACAACCTTTAATAATAATTACAGTGAAACAACATCAAAATCTGATGGCTGAATACAGGTCCATAAAGAACATTTCTTAAATATATGTATACAAAAACAGAGCACAGACAGAACCCCAGACAAGAGTGTGACAGCTAATATTGTACTAGTGAAGATTATACCAGATATGACCAAACCATCACCAGTGCGTGAGGAGACACACACCAGAACTGTGCTGCCACTGCTGTGACAGACTACTACAAGGGAAGTGGCTTTGGGATTCAAAATAAGAACTCTTCAAATCTGAAAACACCCTGCTTTCACATTTGACCCAGATTACCATCTACAGCAGCATCATCTTTACTGAGCTCAAAATGGTGGTCAACACCACAGGTTCTAAAGCAGACCCACTGGATTACAGGGAGAACAGGTGAACAGAATAATCTGTATGATACAAACTAAACAGCAGACTCACAGTGACAAACAGACTTCATATGGAATCATAACCAGTAATGAATGTGTACAAAGATGTGTTTGGGAGATTAAGGCCACGGTTCGAAGGGACAGTATCTAATTTCCTTTGCAGTTATTGCATTATTCTTGTCCAGACCTCTCTGTACACCAACCCTGTTCACTCATCTCTCCTTCCTAACTTACCAAACCTTTCTTTACCGAACATTCATGTGCAGACACTTCTACTGCTCCATCTGACACAACCCAACACACTCCCCTTCTGCACCTTCCAATAACTGCCTACTTTTGTTTGCCAATCATGCTTTAGGTTTGATGAACATTAAGTGGTAACTGCTCCTTTTATTGGAGACATGTCAGACTGAGGCCTGAAAGTGAACGCCACCATTTCACTTTCCGACGCCATCTTTGGACTTTTATCTCGGACAAAACTGATCATGTTTAATGGTCACAGTTGAATCCACAGCGAATGGCAGGTCAGGTTTAAGTAAAAGTGATGGCTGTGGATGAATATTGCACTCTCCCTCCTATCACCAGGCAGACACTGTCCTGCCTGAGCACACAGGTCAACCCAATCACAACAAAATGCAAACATTAACATGAAGATAAGCATTATATGTTGCCAGTTGAAGACAAAGCAAAAGAGCTAGTGGTTTCCAGGTGGGGATGTGCTCTGTTTGCTCTGCGTGGTCCTTGGTCACAGCTCTCTCTGGGCTATGTGGGCTTCAGGTTAGTCCCGCCGGAGCTGCTCTTGTGCGGAGCAGTGCTAGTCCCTATGTGGTAGCCCTGGTGCAGCGTCGCGGAGGTGGTGGTCGGAGGCTGGTACTGGGCTAAGGTCGGAGCGGGGTTAATCATGTTGACCTGACATGTGCCTGTGGGTCCGGCCCACTGCGGAGCGCTGTAGGGGGCGGAGCTGTAACCAAAGCCCTGCCCCACGGGACCCACAGAGCCTTTTCGAGACCCCAGAGACGCTGAGGGGTTGGCTTGGTTTGGCATGGGGCTGGACGTGGAGCCGGAGGGGCTGGGGGCTGTGGGGAGTGTTGGACAGAGGTAGCCTGGAGCTGAGAACTTTCGGCCCATGTTGGCTGGAGGGACGTTCCGCTGTGGAGGAGACGGAACAGTGGTGAGCGCAAGCAGAATACTACGCAATAATCATATCATCAAGTATTTACATCATGCCCCGCTTGTGATCCTGCTTTTGGACCCCTCTTGATGGCGTCCCGAGCAAAGTTGTCCACCAGCTGATGCAGATCATCAGTGAAAGTCCCCTTGGCTTTCTGTGCGAGCGCAGCAGAGTCCCCGGCCGACAGGTGGTTGTGCACTGGGCCTGAACCGTTTGATGAACTGCTTACAATTGTTCCTGGAACATAAGGAGAAACATTGGCAAACCATTACAGGTGGGGTTTACCTACTTCATTAGAGTCTGTACGCACCAGTGGAGCCAAGAGCTGGCATTGAAGCAGAGGATGTCAGCGGAGACGGTCTACATGCTGCATGTGAAGCTTCAGTAGTGTCAAAACCGGCTCCACACGGAGAGTCTTGCTTTGCAGTTGGTTCTGAACAGTTTAGACTTTGGCCAGACAAAAGAGTTCCTAGAAATGTGAATGTGTTAGTGATGTCAAAGCAGAAAAGGTAATGCTGAAAGTGCATACCGGGATGTGAGGGGCTGGGCAGTCCACTGCTGCGGGCTGATTTGTGCGTCTTGCTCTTTAGTCTTCGTCGGCCTCCCGCCATCGCCACAGCAGGCGAGACGATGGCAGCCGGAGCAGCTTTTCCCATACGAGTAAACAGGGAATCAATTTCTTCTTGCTGACGTGTCTGCAGCACCTGGATCTCCAGCATATGTCTGCAAACATGAGAACAGCTTTAGTGGCTGGTAATGCTCTACATTCTTAAGTCTGCTGAATATGGTACATACTTTTCTCTCAGCCGGCTGATTTCCTTCTGCAGAGCCTCGTCTTCAGCGTCCGAGTCGTCGTTGTCGCTGCTGTAAGGCGTGTGAGTGTTGTGGGGCTCCGAGGGGGAGGAGGAGGGCCCGTTCTGCAGGCCGTGGTCAGCTGCTGGAGAGGAGCTCACTGTGGAGAGAGAAGGCTCGTCAGTACAGATGCAACATGGTCAGAGCGGCAGAGACACTGCTACAAACCTGTGACAGAGAAGCGGCCCACTTTGGAGCCTGCAGGGGGCGTGCTGGAGCTGGTGGACACTTGGAAACGCCCTATTGTTTTGGTGGGCTCACTAGTAGCATGTGTAGATGGAGATGGTCCTCCATTTTTCAGATCAGCGGCACTAAGCTCTTTGGACAGACCAGACGAGCGATGGAGGGTGTTCTCTGGACTCGATGGAGACGAGGAGGAGGAGGAGGTGCACGACGATGTTATAGAGGATGAAGAGACCACACGAGAGCCATCTGGGACACTGACCGGTGCATCTGCAGCAACAGAGACCTGACCAGAGGAGCATGTTCAAACCATTGTATATGCATCAACGCAGAGAAGTCAGAGATGGTCATGAGGGACTTACCTGGAAGCGTCCAAGCGTGAACCCAGTTCCTTGATTTTGGGGAGCACTTCCCTGAACAGTCTCTGGGCTCAAAGCTCTTCTCAACTGGGCGTGTAAATTATTGAGGGGCTGCTGGTTTGGTCCAGGGAATGGTACGAGGTCAGTGGGAGGTGTGGCAGATGGATCAAAACCAACAGGTAATGTCTAATAAAACAAAGATATAAAGTGAGAATGTTAAATGTTTAAGATGAGTGCCTCAGTTGTACAGTGTTAACACTCACCTGAGCCCGAGGTTTAGTCGGAGGCGTTTGGGCGTGCCCTGGAGTCGGGAGGGGAGTCCCAGATGTGAGGGGCAGGTTGGATGGTGGCACGGGAACCTGCCCTGGGGGAGGAGACGAGGTGCCTGCTGGGGGGGAGGAGGTGCCAGTGCTCTGGGAGGGGTCCACAGAGCTGGAGGAGTTGGCCGGAGGGTCTTTGAAAAGGGAGCGCAGCTTCTTGTCCAGAGCTTCGATGTCGCCCCCGGTCTTGGTCTGGGCCTCCTGCCCCTCGGACTCCGCGGGCTGAGAAATGGAGGAAGGTGGAGGCTGCTGGTTAGAAGTGGGCCCTGATGGACTCTGAGAGCTCGGCTGCTGCACGGGAACGATGGGTGTTGCACTATTAATAGACTGTTGCTCTGAAGCTGGAATGGTGCCGTTGTTAGGAGCAGCGTTACTGGAGGGTAATGTAGCTTGTGCGGTGGATGTCTGAGGTGTGGGGGGACTGGTGGAGGTGGAGCCTGGAGCAGCAGAGGGAGGCGGGGGCTGTGATGGAGCGGTGTCATTGGTAAACTGCAGAGGCAGAGAAGGTCCCACAGCAGCAGACGGCTGGGCCTGAGTGGATGCAGGTGGAGTAGGGACCGTCTCAGTGGAGGTAGAGATGGTGCTTGTAGATGGAGTCACAGACACAGTTGTTGTAGATGGCACAGAGTCTGAGGAATAATGGCTGATGCTGGACTCTTGCCCGGTCTCTGAAAGTGGGGCGGGAGCGGAAGGCTCAGGTTTGTCATCTCTCTCTTCGTTTCCTAGTTGTGCTTTCCTGAGACCTTCCTTGAGAACTGCAGATGGTGCAGATGAAGAGAGGCTCACAGATCCAGAGGCAGCTATTAAAAGACAATGTATATTAAATGAAATGATAATATTTATATATTATCATTTTGACTGAGAGTACAGTACAGGTCCATTGTAATAAACCAGTCACCTGGAAGAGAGTCATCTCCAAAAGAGGTGTTGGACGTGTTCCCAAAGAACTGGTCCCTGAGGCGTGACTCAGGCACCGGACTCACAATGAACCTTCTTCCAGCCGAGTGCACCACCTGAGCAGTGGTGCTGGGAGAGATCCCTGAGGAGCAGAGCCAACAGTGAGCAACACAGCTTTAGGAAGTTCACATTCAGCTGAAAAGGGCTTACCTGGTAACATGGGAACAGACAAGTCCTGCTGACAAAATACACAACATTAGACATCTACAAATGGTTATTTTGGCAAATAAATACTAGGTAGTCTGTCATACTTGAGGGAAAGCCTCCTTCACGCCTTTTTCATCTGCCATTTCTATGACTTCACGGATTTGTTCAATAAAAGACTCGCGCTCACTCTCCAGAATGAACTCGCTCGCCACCTAATCCAGAGTAGAACATAGTGAGACAATAAAACCAACACAAAGACTGTGTGAAGACATTAATGCTCACTACCATGATCTGAGCAATCTCCTCTGGGTTATCTCCATCCAGGTCAAATCTGAACGTCACCATCTTTCTGTTGTGAGTCTCCAGCTGACACTCAGCCACTCGATCCCCAACGTTCGAGATCTGCAACAACATGTCCATGAGTGAGGTGGGACTGCTGAGAATAAAACAACAAGCGTTTGACTGCGTACATTCAGAACATTGAGCTTAGCTTTGGCAGACTTCTCGTGGCGGGAGCGGCTGCGCACAGATCTGCGCTGATGGCGCTTTAGAGAGCGTCCCTCATGACGGCCGCCTGATGTGGAGTTTCCTTCATTTCCATCACTAAGACCAGACGCAGCATCCGACAAACAGCTGCAGCAGAGGGAAATCAGGTGAGCAGAGCACAAAAGGGAGGTGAAAATGTTGGTGAAACTTGGACTGACCTCTCCACAGACTGGGGCCCCGGGGCAGACGGTGCTGCAGGCTGCTCATTTGGTGTGGGCTGAGCCTAAACACATGACACATGCAGAAATACAGGTTATGGCAAAAGGTAAATGCTTATGG
>JAADKR020000002.1:11191851-11206351 GCA_011763505.2 Lythrypnus dalli
ATTACTTCCCACCTCTGATTAAAACCCAGCCCCAGATCGAGTAGACATTTTCTGTAAGGAAGAACGCAGCGAGCGAGTTTCCATCTTCAAAACATCCGTGTTGCTGTCGATCACGTATATTATTAGAACTTAGACTCAAAGATTGTGCTGTGTCTTTTACGTTGTACTAAACTGAATAATGTACATGGATTTAAAGGCATTTCCAACAGGGCACTCTCATGAATGAACAACACACCAATGTCTGTGATCTGCAATAATATAATTTCACTGTTTATTTCTTTCTTTTGTTTACTTTTTGGAATCTCAGACAGTCTACGGCAACACACCAAGGCCATAATTGTGTCTTAGCTGCCATCTTTTGCTGCGTACATTCACAAATATACCCGACTTTTTAGTTTGCACAGAGCTAAGCAGTACAGACAAAACCAGGCTTTGGAGCTAGAGATCCCGGCTACATAAACAAATAACACAAACAAACAACTCCCGACAGAACCCTTCACTCCCGGAGCAAAAGAGTATGTGACAAAAACAACATATCTTAAACTTGTATCTTTAAAAAAAAGGAATTAAACCGAGACCTTGTACATGTAAAAAGAAAAGAAAATGAAAAAAAAAAAAGCATTACATCACTCTGCCTTGTCATGGGTTTGGTCTTCTGAATAAATTATATGCTTGATGTCTGAAATCTATCTCTATTGTGTTCATTCCTTATATTATTATTATTATTAATGAGCAAAATGCAAAATTAAAAGATTATGACAAAAAGACAACAAACAAAAAAAGAAAAGCTTTGGTGCATTCAGTGGATTTTAAAAGAAAACTGCAGTACACAAGTTAATTTGTTTTCTTTATTGATTGCCTAGAAATCCAGTGTTCCAAAAAACATTTACTTGCAAACAACAATTTACCAAGAGCTACATTATTGCAAATTATTACAGTACGTTTATGATTTAAAAGCATACAATGAATGTCCTTCAAGCCTAGGTTTAATTTAAAGTAATGTACAGTATTAAGAAAGGCATAAATGTCCACAAAAAAACATATCAAAAATAAGTTGAGTGTCCCTTTAGTTTATTTCATTGTGTTCTTGAATAGAAAAAGGTCAATCACAACATGGCAAGAGCTGCACATTAGTTAGATGTTCATATTAGATGCTTAGCTTTTTCTGACAACTATTTGCTGCCCTCTACTGGCTATTGTGCTGGGGTTTTTTTGGCTGTTGTTGTTTTGTTGTATTAAACATTTTTTTTCATTGTTAGAAAAATAAATGTACCTTTTCAGGATGTGATCAGAGAATTGTAAAGTGAGTAGTAAAGCAGGTAGGCGTGTCCCTGAGTGTCCCCGCCCACAGACCCCCTCAGGGGCAGCGGCAGCAGGAGGGTCTGGGGCTGCACTGGGGGTTACAGCAGGGCTCCAGGCTCCGGTCCGTTCCCTTCGACACCTCACTCTGAGCAAACACCATGGAGGCCTCGAACTGGGCCTTGGCCTGTCTGATGTCCTGCACCACGGCCTGGAGGTCGGGCCTCGAAAACAGGGGCAGGGGGTAGTACTCAGACGGGTCCATCTCCAGGTCAAAGAGCAGGGGAGGGTCATGGGCCTTGAGGACGGAGAACACAGGGCAGTCTGCGTCCGGCGTCGTCCCGCTGTGAGTGGCCCCTTCAGGGAACAAGCACCACGGGTTTACTTTATAGATCCCTTATCATTTTAGGCCACTTTTTGTATCTATCTATCTAAGTATCTCACCTCTGGTATAAAAGTGAGCCTTGTACTTCCCCTTCCTGACGGCATAAAGCCCGTACATTTCACTGGGGTCAGTCGGGTAGAACATCATCGTCTCCCTTTTACTCTGCAACACAATTCAAGCAAGTTCAGACTTTAAAACAAGCTCAGAGTCATGACCAGAGATGTGTGTGGCCTTCACCTTTCCCTGTTGGAGGAGCAGTTCTGAGAGGTCGACCCCGTCCAGGACGACTGAGGGCAGTTTGGCTCCTGCGAGACTCGCCATCGTAGGCAGGACGTCCAGAGTGCTGCCCAGCTCATGGGTCACTCCTGGAAACATTACAAAGACATACTCCCCTGAGCTTTTATAATAATTTGACATGATCAAATGTAGTTGATTGGCACTGACCAGGTGTTATGGTTCCATGCCAGTAGGCGATGGCAGGTTCCCTCATGCCTCCGTCGTACGTGGTTCCTTTGCCACATTTCAGGAGTCCAGCGCTGCCTCCTCTGGACATTCTCATGAGCTCAGGCCTGGAACCAAACCAAATTAAACATGAAAAGTGAAGCTTATTTTGCACTTTGTTCTATGACAGTCACTGTGGCCTGATAAACATGTTGTTGCTTGATGAGGAGATAATAAGGATTAAAATGAAGTAGTAAGATATACTTTATTGACCTCGGCAGAGAAGCTGGCCACTGTGTAAACTAAAGGCCCTTCTAGTAGTGAAACAAAATGTATTTTATCCTAATGTAGACCCTGCAAGCGGTCTTTTTTTACAATTTTACAAACATCTACTTGAGGAGAGAGAAAACCTATTGAATTGACCTGTAAAAGTCTCAGGCCTGTAGGACAGATCAGTGAGGAGAGGGTGGACACTGACCCGTTGTCGGAGGTGAAGAGGACCAGGGTGTTGTTGAGGACGCCGGCCGTCTCCAGGGCGGCCATGATGTCTCCCACAGTGTCGTCGAACTCTGCCAGAGCGTCTCCAAAAGGACCTCGAGATGTCCTCCCGGCTGCCCTGGACCCTGCGTACTGAGGGTAGTGCGTGTGCTGCAGGACACACAAAGTTCACTCAGAGTTCTTTCAAATCCAAAAACATCCAAAGGCACAGCAGTGGCCTGTAACATGCAGTCACAAATGTGCTTCTGGAAGAATGGTCAACAACTTCCTATGAACACACGATTTGAGAACAGTATCTGCTGCTTACGTGGGATGGATAGTAGAGGAAGAAGGGCTGCTTCTTCTGGGCGGAGGTCTGGATGAAGCTGGTGGCGAAGGCGCTGTAGGCCTTGTCCAGCTCCAGGAAGTCGACCGGCTGCTGCAGGATCTTCTCGTTCCTCATGAGGGGGACGGTCACAGAGCCGACGTCACACAGCCCAAAGCACTTCACGTCGGGAGGGAAGCAGGTCAGGTTTCTGCACGGGCCCTGGAAAGGATTTATCACAACATGCAAACTCCACTTAGAAAAATCTTCACCAACCTTCAATAGTCTGGCAGTTCAGGGTACAGATCCCACTCTTTCAGATAAGTTAAAAACCTATTTAGATGATCACCATGTCGTGCGAATAGGGGATGCCCAGGTACTGGTCGAAGCCCTGGTTGGTTGGCAGGTACATCCCATTGGCGCCGTACCCCAGGTGCCACTTTCCCACGGCTGCAGTGGCGTAACCCACAGGCTTCAGCACTTCAGCGATGGTCGTCTCGTTCAGGGGCAGCCCGCCAATCGAGTCCGGGTACAGCACGCCCGGGTACACGCCCGAGCGCGTCTGGTAACGGCCTGTTAATAAAGATGCCCTGCAGACACAAAATAACAATATACTGAAAATAGAACATACAAAATAGTCAAGCCCATTGTTTGTGTACTTCTGCTTATTCCACATTTGGATCTATTGACCACATGTGCACATCTACTGTATATGCAGCGCACTCAATAAATAAAGTACATTAAATCAATATTACAAAAATGTTCTGCTAAGAGTGAATAAAGAGTGAATTATCTCTGATCCGTGGTGATATATTAACTATTATATTATCTGTTATCATTATGTAAGACAAATAAGTCAGGGGTCAGATAGAGCACAGTGATGTTGTTTAATACCAACTATAGGCATGTTTAGGTTAGAGAATGTTAACATGTCCAAAACTGATTGCTGTACAGTGGGTGAAAGCATTTTTAAAAGTATGATAAGGAAAATGTGTATTCAAACCATTAACAATAAAAATCTATTTGGATAGTGTTAATGTCTAGCCTTGTTATAAAAGCTGATCAGACCTGGAGGGACTGGAGCAGTAATATCAGCCTGGTATAAAAGCTGAATAATAGTAATATCAGCCTGGTATAAAAGATAAATAACCTGGAGGGGCTGCACACGGGGCTGGTGCAGTAGAAGTCGGTGAAGCGCAGTCCTCCCGCCGCCAGCCGGTCCAGGTTGGGCGTCAGGGAGGTCGGGTGCCCGTAGCAGCCCAGGTCTCCGTAGCCCAGATCATCGGTGAAAAGGAGCACGAAATTCGGCTTAGAGGTCGAGGAGAGAGGGAGAAACCACAGGCTCACAAAGACAAAGAGGCTCCTCATCCTGTCCGCCCGCCGCAGACAGCCCCGAGCGACTGACAGCTGCAGCGGAGAACCTGCGGAGAACCCGGAACCACAACAATGTCACGTGGTCAACACTGGTCACGTGACGGGGCTTATTTATTTATTTATTTATTTATTTATGTTTATTTATTTAAAAGATTTTTTCTCATCCTTTTATTAAATACCTATATTATTATTTGATTGAGTTTGAAATAAAAAATACAGAATCCACACCCTCAAATCCCTGCGAGTGCTTTACTGTGGCGCCTCCGTGTGGCTAAAAAGTGGAGCGACGCATTACGCAATACGCTCGTAATGGAGACCCTAGGTTTAAATGTATGTGTTTATTCCATTATTTTTTGTCC
The DNA here is from genome assembly GCA_011763505.2 of Lythrypnus dalli. NCBI lineage: Eukaryota > Metazoa > Chordata > Actinopteri > Gobiiformes > Gobiidae > Lythrypnus > Lythrypnus dalli. The sequence continues at coordinate 11,196,512 of JAADKR020000002.1, forward strand.
GAATCTAGATGCTGATTTTTACAAAGCCCTAAGAGGACATGAAAAAAGATATAATATTTAGATTTTTTTTTTACGCAGTAAAAAAGAAAGCGTTTAATGCAGTCTCTGTCGGTTGTAGACTTGATGCTTTATCTATCTAAGATTGATAAACATGTAACACAAACAATGAAAGAGGGAACATGTATTTTAACATGTATTTTAATTTGTAAAAACGATCATTAGCGTGTGCTCGAGGACATCTGAGCATGCGCAGATCGAATTTACGCGTGTATTGGGCTAACGCGCGGATCGGGCGATGACACGCCCCTTCTCTGCCTCTGCTCGGTGCTCCGTGCTCGGTCTGCTCGAGCTGCTGAACTGATCTGGATGTCACAGTGTTCGGGACAGCCCCGAATGGAGGAGGAGAAGATCAGGGGAGCACAAATGTTCGAGCCAGGGTTTTGTCCTCGGACAGACTGCTGATATACAGTCTGTTCGAACTGTAAGCTTTGGTTTCAGCTAAAAGATCAGAGGAACCAAATTCGCCACAGTATTTTTTTTTAATCACTTTTGAAAGAAAAGCAAAAATGTCGTCTCCAAGTCCGGGCAAGAGACGAATGGATACCGACGTGGTGAAACTGTATCCTTTTTTCAGAACATTAACAAGTAGAAATCGAGTAGTCCTTTGTAACGTTGACCTGTGTTTGTCAGTTGTTTTTGTAACATTTTAACATGTACTGAATTGTTTAGAGGCACTAAGACTGGTATATTGTGTCGAAAGTGCTTGTCTAGCACTGCATACATCAGTTTTATTAACTCCCTGGATTAGTATTATTGAACATTTGTCAGATATTAGCTTGATCCGTGTCTAGATGTACGAAAAAACAACATAAAAGCTGTTTAAGTTGTATTATCATAGGTTTTAGCTTTCTCACTTGTTTGTTTGTATCAGATCAAAGCTGCTCGAGTCGATTTATCGCTGTTAACGTTAACTGTTAGCCTTGAACATTGTTAGCCTTTAGCTGGAGAGACACTTAGTTTGTTAGCTTATTAGCCTGATTTTGCCTTTACTGTGAGCTGACAATACAACAAACACGATGGCATTGAGTTGTCTTGCCATATTTGTCGATATTTTACTTAAATTGTCCTAAATGTGATTATTTTTTCACGCGTTAACACTAAAGGCTAGCTGGTTTAGCATGCTAACGCCAGCAGACAACAAACATAACGCGTTTAGACTTAGCAAAGCAGTTTAACACAATAGCAAGCATTGCGTTCAACATTATATCGATCTAAATAGGATTACGATTATGTTGTGCTTAATTTCACAATAATTTGTAATTCGAATTGAGATACAAAAGTTATTATGCATCTACCATATTGATCAACATCTTTGTATTTTTAAGATGTTTACATTTTTAACACAATTTAATCATCTTTTAATGTCATCGTCGTTATTGTTGTATTAGGATTCTAGTCTGCAAGGTATATATATTTTTCAATACAGTATGTTCTTTATTGCATTCTGGTTACATTTTTCTACTGTGGCCTTACTTTTCACCCTAAGATTTCATCTGATCCAAACTCTTTGCCTCAGATATGATTCCTATTTATTTATATTGATGCAATTGGATTTTGAGCTGCGCCAGTGGAAGTACAGAGAAGGGCTTTTGGGTTTTTGTGGCAGCGTGAGGTTGAATTGTTTTGTTTTTGTCCTGCAGCCTGAAGCCGCGCTCTGATTGGTCAGGCTGTTACCATCCGGAACAGGGCGAGGGGCGGAGCTTCGTGCACAGCTGATCTGAAAAACAAGCGTGCTGCTGGGACACATGCAGGATGGGGGCAGGGAGCGTCCAGAGCAGGCACTAAATGTACTTCCCACATGCATTAAGGGGCAGCCCCAGGGTCTTAAGTCAGTAAAAAGGTATTCAGTTTGATCCTGCCAAATTTAAGGCATTGAAAGTGTAACAAACAAGGCATTAGTTTTTTGGTATGTGTTTTATTTGTATAGCTTAATTGTCTTGAATGGGACAAAATGCATACTCAAGAGCACAAAATTTGAATTTTTAGTGTTATTTTCTTGCACGTTTTGACGTATTATAACATTTCTAAAAGCAACACACCCAAACAAATTATATAATAATTTGTATGATTATAATCCTCATCATCTCAGAGTATTTTATACGGGATTAAGACTTGGCTGTTTTCACACAAACATTAGTTAATGGTTGATTGTTTGAGACTGAAGGTAAATATTTATCTTTTGACACTTTGGCAAACTTGCCGAGATCCTCTGTTTCAAGACTTGACGAGTTCAGAAAGACAATGTTTTCATTCTAATCACATCATTTTAATTACAATGCTTGAAACCGCAGGGAAATGAAGTTAGGTTTTAAGTATTTTGTATTGCTCTGTTAACTATGGTCTTTTGCATCAATGGATGGAAAGAAGCAATATTTTAATTCTCTGCATTTATATGTGGCAGCATAATGAGTTACATTTAATTAACTACTGACTTGGTTTATACAAAACACAAAAATAATATTTATAATGATATATATCGATAGTTTATTTGCCACAAAAGTAGAAAATGTGAACTACCAAGTTAGAACACCATGTACCACAACTTTAGCACAGGAAAGAGCTCGACTTCCTGAGTAAATGTGGAAAAGCTGTTGCTGCCCTGAGGTCGCAGGTCTTCATTGGTTTTGGTGAAGACGGGGCCTTGAATGTTCACTCTTTGTTTTTCTTTTATTTTCATTCTGAGCTGTGAGTTTGTAATGTAACAAATAATGGGGCCATAAGTTATTCTACAGAGCAGGGACCTACTGAAAAACAGAGCCAGGCCCACTTTTGTTTAAAAACTTTTCTGTTATTAATAAAAAAGAGAGAATTACTATTATTATTATTTATTTTATAGTGCTCTTGCTGCCAACAGGCTGGTTCTTTCTCCTTGACCTTGTTTCCCTGCAGCATTGAGAGCCAACACGAGGTGACCATTCTCAGTGGACTCAACGAGTTTGTGGTCAAGTTCCACGGACCCAAAGGAAGTGAGTAAAATGACTATTTAAAAATCACTCTGAAATACTCAATTAAAGATATTTCAGAAAACATATTTAAATGTAAATGCATGAATTCTGTTCCAGCTCCGTATGAAAATGGAGTTTGGAAGGTGCGAGTCGACCTTCCGGATAAATACCCTTTCAAGTCTCCGTCTATAGGTATTTCCTTTTTGTAAACAATATGATCTCTCACTTTCCAGCATTTCAAATAACTGTCTTTGTCATTTTAGGGTTCATGAATAAAATATTTCACCCCAACATCGATGAAGCGTAAGTGTTTTATGGTCATTATTTCCAAAGCCTTCATTATGGCTACTCTTGTACACAAAGTATTGAGTGTATTGTTTGTTTTTGTGTTCCATTTCAGGTCAGGAACAGTGTGTCTAGATGTTATAAACCAGACATGGACGGCGCTCTATGGTACGTCACAGTCTTCGGTTTCTCTAGTGATCTATTCCTTTTATTTGATTGCATTTCTTTTGTCTTATCTTATAGTGTTTTACTGTTTTTGTTATGTTGATCTGGTTCTATTTGTCTGTGGGCATATTTCATTGATTTTACTTTGGAAATGTTGTGTTCTTTTGTAAGTATAATTTTACCTGTGTACTGGTTCTAGTAAGGCTACACTATGGAACATTTTAGGCAAGAAAAAAAAAAAAAAAAAAAACCTTTTTATTAGTGCGTATTTAACCTTGGGGCTGTGGGTGGTTGTGGAAAGATAAATACGCTATGCTAACCACCCACTTAAAGATCAAATACGCACTAATAGCAAGGTTTTTTGTTTTTTTATTCGTCTACAACGTTCCTGACCTTTTAGCTATGTTTTGTTGTAAAAGGTTTAAGTTTAAGCCTAATATAGCAACACACGATTAAATATTATTAAATCTGAGTTTTAGTTTAGTTGCCAGAACATTCAAGTAAAGGGGTACTTTGAGTAGAAAAGAAAAACTGAAGGGGTAAACCAGACAGAAAAGTGGAGAACTGTTCTTTCCCATCAGTCACAGGCTCTTGGACAGTGGAGACCTCTGGTGGACAGTCTCGGGACTGCTTCAACAGCATCAGTTCTCCCAGAGTGTACTGTATTATGTGTTGATTTCCCTTTCTCTCTCTGCTGATTCCTGACAGATCTGACCAACATCTTTGACATGTTCCTGCCTCAGCTTCTGGCTTATCCCAACCCCATCGACCCGTTAAACGGAGACGCAGCCGCCTTGTACCTGCACCAGCCGGAGAACTACAAGCACAAAATCAAAGGTAGAGCTCGTAGACAGTCAGTCGTACCTTGAGCTGCAGCATGAGTGTGATGTCACTGCTGTGTGTTTCAGAATACATCCAGAAGTACGCCACAGAGGAGGCCCTGAAGGAGCAGGAGGAGGAGGGCTCCTCGTCCGAGAGCTCCATGTCAGACTTTTCCGAGGACGAGGCGCAGGACATGGAGTTGTAGTGAACGGGGTGAGAATACGCAACAGCGGACTCACTACTATATTCATATTTAAGACTATTTTTACACCAACACAAGGATTTTTATGCCTTTCACAAGGATTTGCAGTGTCCGATTGCAAAATACTGTTCAGAAACTCTTGACCACACGCTTCCCTTGTTTCCCCTGAGAGCCTGCTTCGATCAGAATGGAGCCGCTCATTTTCCTCGATGTTTTCCGGCTCCGGGCCTTGTCCAGGCTTTCAATCTGCACCAGCAATGGGACCAGTGGTGGCCCAGGGACTGTGCCACTGACTCACCACGGGACTGTTTACACTCTTTAGGTTTGAGCCTCTCCCACTGCCTCTTCTGTTTCTACACACGTGCATTTACTCCTCCCCGACTGACCTGTCCTGCAAGAGAGAGGCCTGCAGGACGACAATCTTACGTTTCCTTCAGTGCAGCCTGTTGCAAAATAACCATGGGTTTCGTTTTTTTTTTGTTTTTCTTGTTCTTTTTGCCATGCTTTTCCCAGAAAGTTCTCTTGGAATCATCATGACGTCCACTGAGCAGTCGAACCCGTGGAATCCGTTACTTTTTCTGTCGGGATCGCCCTCTTCAAACCCACACGGACTCTGCAGTTTGTGGGACCTTCAAGGAGAGTTTTGAGACTTTCAGCTCCCATGATGCAGGGGTGATGCTGAGGTGAAGCAGGAGTGTTGGGGAAGTGAAGCAGAAGTGATGCAGGAGTGATGGGGAAGTGAAGCAGAAGTGATGCAGGAGTGATTCAGGAGAAGTGATGCAGCAGAGTGATGTAGGAGTGTTCCAGGAGTGATGCAGGAGTGATGCAGGAGTGATGCAGGAGTGAGGCAGAAGTGAGGCAGAAGTGAGGCAGAAGTGAGGCAGGAGTGAGGCAGGAGTGATTCAGGAGGAATGCAGAAGTGAGGCAGGAGTGATGTAGAAGGGAGGCAGGAGTGTTCTAGGGGTGATGCAGGAGGGATGTGGACTCTATGGACATAGGGACCCCACATGAGCAGGGCCTCGGGGAACTGTCAAACTTCTAAACTTTGCTTGTGTGGAACTATTATGGTGTAACTCACAGAGAGTCTTTTTGCATTATATTTGGTTTAATGCTCACACGGCCGTTTAACCTGAGAAAGAAAAGGTCCTTCTGAAGCAGTTGAGCTCACATTGTTCACTCGATCCGTCCAAAGAACATGTTCCCCTGATATGCAAACATGTACCATCTCTATGGAGTCAGATCCGTATCGGACACAACTATTCAAATTACTTGTAAAGAAACGCAAAAAAGTAAATTACAATATACATTTTGTGATTTATCTATTCATGTTATTGAAAGTAATTTTGACAGTTTTGTCCCTTGTCTGACTCCATACTTCATCCTCTGACAGAAGTGCTCTTTGTTTGGAGCTGGTTTTTAACACTGTTTTTGCCTGTTTTCAGAAATAGTGGGACCAAACTCTGAACTCTTTTAAAATCTAACATTAGGTTTGAATTTGGGAAATATACTACATCTCTGGCATTTGGTGTGATTTTTGCTTTCCTTTCTTTATTTCGGAAAATCCAGTTTAACCTTAGGACTCTCTGGTTTTCTTATATCTTGGGTTTGTGTGGCAGTGGATTTGTCCCACACTGGAAAAAGTGGCTCATGTATGTTCTCTTTTTTTTTTTTTAAGCAACGGGCATAAATTGTATCAGTCCCCAGTGTTTTTATATTTCTTTGACAAAGTACATTTTAAGTTATAACCCTGGAAGCTTTTCTTTGTGTTGAGAGTCAAAAAGACCATTTGAAATGAGACTACCATAGTTCTTTTACAATTACTAATGTTATTGTCAATGATGGCAATTATTGATTTTTAGTAATTGATTAAAGTTAAATAAGGGTTTGCTTGTTCGACAGGCTGCGTTTTAACTTAAATAACCAAATATTCTTTGGACAATGGGACGCCCCATTTGACTGTTTTCCAATGCATTTGTCTAAAACATTGTATTTTGACATTCATTGCCTATAATTAGTTTGAATGTTTATATTTTTATTCCCCAATCATATGTCCTGGATATAGAAGACATTCACTAGTTTTTATGGCAAAAAATAAATACATGTGCTTCCCTTGTAACTTGAAGTAAATAAAAAGTATGTCAATGTTGCCGGTTTCTTGAATTCTGGATTGTTCAAAAAAGAAAAACTTCGTAGCTGCCCAACATATTGAGTTTGGTTAAAAAGGCCTTCAGAAATGGGTGCACTTGCGTCTTGTGTCCACCAGAGGGTGCACTTCCCCATTTCCCTTTAAAACAGACGGCGCCTCTTGAACTTTCTTTGCATATTGTTTTGCAGAAATCAATTAACACTGAAAACAAGTATTACCCTGGTGTTTTAACAAGGGATGAACCTCTACCACTGCATGTTTATTTAACTATTTTAAAAGAATGAATACTTTATCTGTAGGTCTATAGGGTTTAGGGCACATCCTGCTAATGAACGAGGTGCAAAAACCAGTCAAGGGCCTCTGTGCGCGGTCATATGAAACGATGACGCCCTTTAACACACAGTATGATCATCTGATAAATTATTCACGGACTGTGCCTCTCTCTCTGGTGCCTTCAGGTTTCCAGTTTCACCAATTTGACCCAGGCTTGGACAGAAGCTCAGTCGACTTCTGCCTCAAGAAGAGCAAATACCAGCATCTAAACTCTCCTGTTATGGCTATTCCTTGACTATAAACATACTACATTTCTGATTATTTTATTGGAATGCTTGACGCCGACCTTTTTTTCTTAATAATCAGGCCTGGAGTGGACCCCAGGTGAGGAGTGAAGTTATTTGACAGTAAGTGGATCAGAGAGGAGGCCATGGATCTGCTCCTCCTTCATTATGCATGCTCCTGGACAATGGGTTTACGCTCAGCTCCAGTAACCCCAAACCGGCCTCTCCCTTCCCCTGCAAAACTTCCATCAGCTGCAGGAGGGGATGATGCCTCTTTTTCCACCTGCAATCTGTCTAATAGCAGCCGGCAGCAGGTAAATGAGACCTGACGCGGAAGGAGCTGCAGAGCATGGGGCTATAAAGGCAGGAGGTCTGGAGCTTTTGGAGAAGTTTGAGAGGAGGAGGAGCAGGAGGAGGAGAGCAGAGGAGGAGAGGAGCCCTGCCACGCCCGGGATGGGGATGCTGTCCAGGATGGGGATGCTGTCCAAGATGGGGATGATGGAGGGGCTGCTGGTAAGTTTTGTGGCCTTTTGTGTATTTAAGGATAGTCTCATTCTGTTTTTTTTTAGTGGTTTTAGAACTTTTAAAGATGCATTTCCTGTGCCAAAACTTTAACAAATGTCCTTTTATATGGAATCAGACTTGAGACAGAACTTGAGTTACATTTAAAGAAACAAAGACAAAAAGTATGACATTGATAAATAGTACAAGTGCATACTATAATACACTTTAATAAAATATTAGGTTAAAAAACTTTTTTGGCCTTTTGGCTTCTCGGATTGTGACATTTTTGTCCCAAACCTCTCAGGGAGGTAGAGTTCAGACAATGAGACTGTCCCGGGACGGTCTGTGAGTGTGAGGAGGGAGGGGCTTATGGATTACTATTCCTCCAGTGGGTTAAGATGCTTACCAACTAATTACCTGTCCACGAGAAAATCCCCGGCTGTTTCTGCAGACCAAACAAGAGAGACGTGGACCAGAGAGGCAGCACTTTATTTATCACTTTATTACTTTATTTGTCTTTTAGAGTGGACCTGGGCATTGTTCTTTTTTGTTTTGAGGTCCCTTTTCTGAAATAAGGTAAGACGCTTTATCGTATAATCTTTGTATAGGCCTAGGAGTTCATTTTGCTCATTTGGTTTTGTATTGTTGATTTTTCTTCATTTTCCAGTCTTTTTTGGGGTATTTACAATATGATAAACATATTTATTTATTTAAAAGTGTAGCTTTGTGCCTTTATGATGCCCAGCCGCTCCGCCTCTTCCTCTCCCGAGCTTTTTACTGTATTGATCTCTCCCGGAAACTGGGAAGATGAGCCCTGCTTTGGGAGCCATTTGGAGCATCTCAAAAATCACTTAGCACATCATTCTCCAGCACAGAATCAATCTGTGCTCCAGGAACAGAGGGTTAGGTACAGAACAGAGGGTTAGGTACAGAACAGAGGGTTAGGTACAGAACTGAGGGTTAGGTACAGAACTGAGGGTTAGGTACATTGAAGATTGTTTGTAAAGATCATTATTGTGACAGTATATTGATAGTAAAGTACATTCTAACATACTCCTCCTGTTCTGTGTATGGCACTAGTCTTTAAAGATCATTATTGTGAGTATATATTGATAGTAAAGTACATTCTAACATACTCCTCCTGTCCTGTGTATGGCACTAGTCTTTAAAGATCATTATTGTGAGTATATATTGATAGTACTTCATTCTAACATACTCCTCCTGTTCTGTGTATGTCACTAGTCTTTAAAGATCATTATTGTGAGTATATATTGATAGTACTTCACTCTAACATACTCCTCCTGTTCTGTGTATGGCACTGGTAGAATTCACTGTCACGGCAGTCTCTCAGTGAATTACCAAAGAGCCATAAACAGAGTAGAGACTGTTCCACATGTGTCTCCGTCTTCACCTCTCTGTCTCCTGATGCTCGTCTTTGCCCAGTTTGGCACTAGCACATTTTTGCTTTGTTGTTGTTGGTTTGAGCAATCATGTGTAGTGCCAATATGGGACAGGACTGTCTGACACAGCTCCAGACGATTATATGTATATCTACCTTGGAAGTGAAACGTGAGCCGTCCCTGTCACCGGTTTGTCTCGGGTGTCCAGCGGTTCCTCTGAAAGCGGGATGCTGGGTAACAGGAGCCGGCAGTGATCTCTCCATTGGTCTTTGGCAATGGTAGAACTCACTTCGGTGGCTGAGAGGATCCGGTGGTTCTAGACTTGCCAACAACTGACCGAGAGACGAAGCCACTGCCTATTTGTCTTTTTGCTTTATTTTAATACATTCTATCAGTTTCCTCCATCTTCTATTTCAACCCAAGGTCACATTAACATGGCTACATTTGGGCCTTCCTTCTATTCTGTGGATTTAGGAGCAGTTTTGCATCCAAGGCTTTATCTCCAGACCTTGAGCCATGTCTTGGTCAGGAGTATCGACATAGAGCAGGGGTGGGTAACCCTGGTCCTCATGAGCCACAATCCAGCAGGTTTTAGATGTTTCCTTCTTCCAACACACAAGTTTCAAATAATCAGGATCGCTCTCACGCTTCTGCAGAGGTTGATGATGAGGTGATCGTTTGAGTCAGGTGTGTTGGAAGAGGGAAACATCCAAAACCTGCTGGATTGTGGCTCTTGAGGACCAGGGTTGGCCAC
>JAADKR020000002.1:11542671-11555065 GCA_011763505.2 Lythrypnus dalli
AGTCTACATTTAAAAAATCCCTATTCACCTGCAGTGTCCTGCCTTAAATTCACTAGCATAATTATTATTTTTTTTTTTTGTAATAAATGTTTGCATCAGAGGTGGATATATGGGAGGTCCATCCCTTAGTGACAAAAACAGTATTTGTGACTTCTTCATAATACCGCAGAAACCATTGAAAAGTGTTGTTGGTTGCACTCAGAATTTTATTATATCTTGTGGCAGGATTTTTTTGTTTGGACCAGCCCACATCATACAATATTATTGCCAGTGCTGACCTCTTTAGCGTCCCGGATCTTCATGAGGAAGGTCTGCAGCTCCAGAGTCTCCAGGAACAATGCACGGCACACAGCCTGGTAGTGCTCAGGGGCCAGGCCAGGGTCAGCCAGGTGGCACACGCACAGCCCCAAAACCTGGTCGAGAGAGCCCGCCCCCTCCGTCTCCTCATCTTCTGGCTCGCCATATCCCTCGTCGGACGTGCCGCTGCCCCCGTAGCAGTCCGGCTCGCCCCCTGGCCCCGCCATGCACTCGATGAGCTGCTCCAGCTGTGGGCTCAGTTCCCGCTCCTCACTAGCATCGAGACCCCAGTCCAGAGCTTGGTAGATGGCCACACCCAGGGACCGCAGCACCTGAGCACAACATCACCACTTCAAACTCTTTATCTTTCATCATGTTACGACTAAACAAAACAAAAACTATATCCGTTTCCTTACCCAGTCATGTTTCACCAAAGAAAACACAAAGTATAGCTTTAAGAAATCAATAAAAAAAGAGATTAACAAGCAAAAAAAAAAACAATCAAACAAGCAAAGACATAAATTATGAAAAAAGAAAGTCCTAAAAGAGAGCATGGTCCGGTGAGGTGCCAAAGTGTAGTGTGAAAAGAGAAGAGAAAAAGGGCTTACCTGTCGCTCAGCTGCCAGGGAGCTGCCAGGAGATGCATGGTCAACTGCAGACAGAATCGTCAGGAGTTAGAGTGCTATCACTTTAAGGAATGTGAAGCCTTCTCTGAATCTGAAGTGCTGAGAGTGTACTGAAATTGTACTTTGCTGCAGCAATTCTCAACTAGTAAGACATCTGTCAAGCTGTACAGTCAAAATACTCCACAGCCAATAATTTGAAAAGACTTGGGTAGCGGTTTATACTTTTTCTGAAGACAAATATTGAAAGAAAATTCTAAAAAAGGGAACCAGTTGAGTACCATTGCTTTTTCAGTATGTTGCCACGTTTGTTATACCTAATGTCTTTCTAGGAGAAACGTTCAAGAGTATTCAAAACAAGAAGAATGAATGTTATTAGAGTAAAGTGGCATGGTGTGTCAAATTGCAGAGGGCTTATTGGTAGGAGGGCTGGTCCATTGTATGAGCAGAAATAAGCAAGAGTGCCTACACTGAAAAGTAATCTAGAAACAAGTATAATTTTCTTGAAATGTCTAAATTTGGTTCTGATTTGAGAAACTAACTTCAAGAAATCTGTCCGTTGACAATTTTTTTTCCTATTTAATTTAGGAAAAATAAATATGTCATTACAGTTGAAAATAACAAAATAATTTAATTTGTTGAAAGAAGATGCTGAGTTGACATGAGTTGATGTTTTTTCTTCATTTTAGTGTAAAAACAAAAGCAAATCTACTTAATTGCAGATTGTTTTTGAATTGTAAATTATATACAGTGAACCCTGTTTATTGCGGGTGTTACGTTCCAAAAATAACCCGCAGTAAGTGAAATCCGCGAAGTAGATTAGCAGTATTTTACAATGCAATATTGTACTATAGAATGAAACAAAACATCAAAACTTGTTTTAAGGCTCAAAATAAATACAAATATGAACGTTTTTAACAAAAACTCTGATAGTTTAAAGAACAGTTTTGTAAAACAGGAAATATTGTCTCGCATATTTCACAGTCTGCCCGGCTGCGCCTCTTCGTCCTGACTCCGCTGCGCTGTAGCGTCTTTTTCCACTGAATGCGCCGTAAAAAAACACTGTAAAAAAAAAAAACACTGTAAAAAAAACACTGTTAAAAAAATCCGCGAAGCAGCGAAGCCGTATTAAATGAAGCGCGATATAGCGAGGGATCACTGTATATAATTATAATGTATATATTATATATATTCAAAAATAAAGTTCAAACTAGTAAACAAAGTAATTAAATTTTGTTTTTTAAGTCAAGCCTAGCTAGATTTCCATCCATCCATCAATTTTCTTCCGCTTTATCGGCGCAAAGCAAAGATGCCCAGACTTGCCTCTCCACGCACACTTGCACAGCATGGAGACGACTGCTGCGTCTCAATACTCTTTTGTACCCCTTCTCCTTAGCCCTCTAGCCCTTTGAATTGAGACACCCCTCCACCTTCATGTATATGTGTGTTTACAAACACACAGAGTTTACAAAATAACAGAAAGGAGGCTATAACCTACAGGTTTATGATCAGATATTAATGAGATTATCCTTTGTCCTGATTTTCTCCAGTGTGAGGTATAAAAGTATATTATCGTAGTGTTCATTTATGTATTGCCTCATTAGTAAAAACAAGAAAAGAATTAAATTAAAGATATTTTTTAAAGAACAATAACATGCTTTTCCTTATCATTAATTTCTCCACTCTGAGGTATAAACATATCTTAACACTGAATGGTCCAGGCACTCACAATGCAAAAATCAACAGAAAAGTAAATAAAATACACATACAATACAGAAACAATTGATCAATTAGTTTGAAGACACTTTACATTGCAGTTTTTAAGAGATTTGCAAAAGGATAACATTGCAATTTGAAATGAATATATAAAATATAAATTAAAAAACATATTGTAATTGTAGCGCATGTGTATGCACACTGAAAGTGCGCCTCAGCAACAGAGAAAAGTTACAATAATGTTCAAAACCACAACATACACAGCGCGCATCCCACGCATCATTGATGTTGCCATCGGCGACTGTCCTGAAGGTTTTTGGGAAGTTATGATTGTATAAACATGTTATTTGCGATAAAAAGTAACTTCCGTTTGTGCGAGGGCTTCACCGCCATGTTTTTTTCTGGAGAAAGCGCTAAGCTCTGCTTAACCCTCTGCACAAAGTGTGGGTCTGATTTGGCTTCGCGCAGAGGGCAAAAAACGAAGATCGTAGCAATTCGCCTCCTCCTCGGTTATAATCAGAAATGAGACTGCACTCGATGACTCGTGAAGCAGAGGCGGAGGGGTAAGGGGAAGGGCTATGGGGGAGAATTGAGACGCAGCCATAGTCCCTCCAGCGTGTCCGAGGTCTTTTCCAGGGCCTCCTTCCGAGGGGACATGCCTGGAACACCTCCCAAGGGAGGCCATCAGATGCCTGAGCCACCTCAGCTGTCTGCTCTCAACATGAAGGAGCAACGGTTCAACTCCTTGTTCTGCCAGATTGACTGAGCTCCGCACCCTATATCTAAGCGTGCGCCCCGCCACCCTGCAAAGGAATCTCATTTCCACTACTTGCTGCAATCTTATCCTTTCGGTCACTACCCAGATGTCATGACCATAGGTGAGAACAAAGATCGACCAGTAAATTGAGAGCTTTGCCTTTTGACTGAGCTCCTTCTTCACCACAATGGTCCGATACACCAACCAGAGCACTGCAGATGCTGCAGCTAGATTAGTATTGCCTGAAAGTATTTTAGGCACATCATATATTTTTAGGCATATTATATTGCCTAAATGTATTTCTGAACTGTTCACATGGGAAACTGGACTTCGCTATTAAAGCCGTTCCTTCAAAAAGTTAGAGAAGTTCACAAAAACATATAAGCACAGAAGCATGCATCAAGAGCCCTATCACCAATATTAAGCCCATTCAGCACAAGTTTGATGAGGTCCCCCAAGTCAAATTACGCTTAGGGCCTCATGAAACCCTGGGCCGGCCTTGATTGGTAGAGATCATCATCCCAGAAGCAAACCAATCGCCACACAGTTTGGTCCTTTTGCTGAAAATAATGTCCCCAACGCCGTGTATTTTGAAAAGCACAAATATTTCAGTTCAAGATTGACTTTGTCCACTAAATTTAAATGCCTTTCATTGATTAGAAAACAACAGCACAGAATAGATTAAGAGAAAGGTCAGCAGAAGAGGGCCGTTGGCTCCCATGGGATTGGGAGCCAGCGGAGCCACAGACCAGTTGGACCGGTTCGGATAAAGGCCTGTAACTGATCCACAAAAAAGAACCTTATCCAGGACCGGAGGGTACACTCAAGCATAACTCTCAACAAGGAAAACAACACAAGCAACTGGTTAGGGACCAGACACACTGCTGTGCCAACCTGAGTGCACTTTATGAATCAGTGTTTAACATGACCCGTATCACTCAATAAATGCTTGCTCCATTCCAGACAACAGGACAAAGACAAGGTCTATTAAATAATCCTACCGATCTCCAACAGGCCTCTTTATTGTGGCATTAAATCAAATATGTTTGATATGACTTATGCACATAGTGAAGGAATTTGTTGGCCACATGTATGTTGAGAAAAAATCAGAATGAAAACAAGCCTGGTCCTGAACAATCTCAGTGAAAGTGAGCAGGTCATTGTCACTGAAGTCTTTACTATTAGCGAGAAGAATGTTTATGGCACTGCAGTGTGCTCAGTGTTTACACCACAGTCTCCGAGCAATCATATCTTCTAGTGTGGGGGTGACTATATGGGTATTCAATAGGCCTATACATCAGTCTCTTCACTCAAGGCGACATTGTTATGCTGTCTAGTGTATGTTGTCCAGTGCAAAGTGCTCCCTCTGAGCTCTGGCCTCCTACTGTCCTTTCATTTCACATGAACCAATATTCAGCTGGTGCTGCTGATCGGGCCTATAGTTGTTGGGTCTTTGGTGAGCTGCATAAGTTCATTTTCACTTTGACATTTCTCCTGAGCTCACCTGCAGTGACTGATGATCTAAAAGTGATAAAGTTGATAACAGTTGGTTGCTCAGTGAGAGCCTACCATGATGATGTCGAAGTGCCACGCTGCCGTCCCGGTGCAGGAGGATGGAGGAGAGCTGGATGACCGGACCGGGCGGGCGGGGCGGTCGGAGCCCGCTGCAGCACTGGAAGCACACGGCCCATGCCTGCTCCTCGTTGATGGGCTGCTCGTATGACTTCAGCACCTCCTCCAGCGACAGCTCCCGGAGCTCGTTGCGGTTCGCGGGGGCCCGGGACCTCTCTTCGTCCGCGCCTGAGCTGCTGGATCGAGCCATGCCTCTGGGCCCATGTTTCACTCCATCAGCGCCAGTCTACTGAGCTGCTGTGTCCAGCTGGTGCCGTGCGACTGCATGAGAAGCCGCTCGTTACCATCAGCCTCTTCACACGAGGACATCCGGAACCTTTTCAAAACAAAACTGTAACAATCAACGTTGCATGTTCCCCTCCAAAGCTCGAGGGTGCAATCCTGCAGAGCGCGCTGCAGTTCCTCCCCCTGGTCCAAACCTGATGTTTGTCCTTATTATACTGTGAGTATACCTGTGACTGTGCCGACTGCAGACCTGAGCAGTGACACCACTGGAGTGACACAGATAAGTGCTATAGCGGTGTGCGTGTGATGTGGAGTGTTGAGGGGAAATTGACTGAACGCAGCCAGGCAGTGGTCACGCGACTGCAGTTTGTGACAGACTCCACCTGTGAGCTCTGTGTACTAAAATGTTTTAATTATTTACTGAAAACTACAATCTGCCAAATGCTGTTTACACGGACAATGTGCAGATATACTGATCCACTTAAATAAATAAGCCTAAAATAAATTAAATACATGTATTTGTTTGTTGTTTTTTGTCTGTTTTTTGCTTGTCTGTTTCATTTTTTCCCCATCTAGTTAGTTTCGAGTCTAAACTACTCTTTTTCCAGGACTGAAAGGTCTAAAGTTTAGACCTTTCAGTCCTGGAAAAATGGTTGAGCTTTTTGTTTTATTATGGTTAGTTTCAAATGTTCTGTATACAATACAATATTTTGCTGAAACACTGTTGGACACCTTAGTCATGCTATTGTATGCCGTGTATTGTATTTGTAGTCTTTAAAAGTGCCTTTCCAAAGTACCTTTGGAAATTTCTGGGCACAAACATCTGTAGTTTTAAGATTAATTTAAACAACACACACAAAAAATCAAAAAAACAAAAACAAACAATAAGCATGAAAGGTGAACAGTGACGCATGCAGAAAGGCGCTCAAAGATCCGTACCAATCCATGAATCTGGACATACGAGCACAAAACATCGTGACATCAGCAGGTGGTGAGCAAACTCAACCCGACGACACTGTGTCATTCACGCGGGTTTCCACGAGAGAGAGCTGTTGTCATATTTAACTTTTTGTAACCTGAATCAACGCACATGGATGTGATTTTCTTTTTTTACGCTTTCCTTTTATTCTGTATTCTGAATTTATTTCAGTGGTCTGGTGCATTTCTAACTTCTTATTTACTGTAGGCTTGTAAGACCCCAATCTGCACATTGGGGACCTCTTTTTACTCAAATCCACATGACTTCCAACCTTTTAATTGTATAGAATATATATATATATATATCACATTTCAGGTTAGCTATCTATTAGCATATCATAGCGTAGCACGTCCCCCTGTAAGCCCAATGGTCCTCCAGGCGACGCCTCCTTGAAGGGAGTTTTTCCAATGTGTGGGGGGAGGTGCTCTTTAAAATTAAGTTAACTTAATTAACTTTTTAATTACCAAAACATTTTAAGAAAAAGATTCTGTCTCTTTTTTTCTATTTTATTTTCCATTTTCAGGATTTAGGCCAGTTTGAGCTCTTAACATATAGAATCACTTACTCTAATCAAAAATGACAAATCTTCAAAATAACATGTTCAAGTATTACAATCATTCAATGTTTCTCCAAAAATGTAAATAGGAAATTGTATTTTCAAGGCTCAAAATGCATTTTGCTCACATTGTGGCGACAATATCTCCACTTCAAGAGCTCAGACTCCAAACTTTCCAGTCTTGTAATTTTTAATTTTTAATACCTAACATGACTTTTTAGTTTTTTTCAGTACTACAAAGCTCATTTTAAAACTAAATTAGAAGTCTTTGTAACTACTATGTCTACAAAATAAACCAATACATTCAAACCTGGCTCAATCCATTTTTTAGACTTAAAAATCCTTATTTGTTGTATAAAAACAGAAAATGACAGAAAACTTACAATGCATTTTTATATCATATTTATGTCAGTAATCTACAACAAAATGTTCAACTGCAGTGTCTTGCCTTAAGACAAATATAACACAACTTGGATTCCGTTATGTCTGCTGTACATGTTAAAAAACACTATGCGCACATGCCACATAAAAAGTAAATGAAACTATGTTTCTTAATGTTTGAAGTAAAAGTATGATGTTGTGTTGTCGACCAATGAATGGGTTAAACATTGCCTGTAGGCATCTCAAGTGAATGTGTTTGTTATTTGAACAAAGGCAGTGGATAAAGTTAATGTATTATAAAACATGAAGGCACTGAAGCACTCACTGATGCTTTCTGACTTTATTATTCAAGCAAATTACTTTAGGGCAGTTTTTATTTCCTTCTGAAGTCACTAGCCACTGCAGATTTTGCCTCGCCACAAACAAACGAAGATGACAAAAATAGAGGATTACAGTATTTAACAATTATTACAATGCTTGATCAAAACAAATAAATACAGTATTAGACAGACTTACCATTTTCTTTCTGGAAGTATATAAAGAGTTCGATTTTACACATCAGAACAAACTTTTCTAAATGTAAAATGCTTTGTGGTGTTCGGCATCAATTGTTTTCCCAGCCCCAGTCAAGACAGTATTATACAGTATATCTGTTTGGGCATTAGTACATCACATAAAATGGTCTTTCTAACGTTCTAAAGTTCTAAAGTGCAATGAGAGAAGTACTGTTCAGGCACAGGAACAATGTTTTCAGTACTTTTCATTTTACATTTACATTTTTTTTCATACAAGATCCTCATTAGATCAAATTATTGCGATGTATTTAATTTTGAAATGATCAAACCAGGATTAATGCGGGATGAAATGGAACTTAATGACAAAAGGAAGTCAACTTTACATTTTTTTATTTTTTTATTTTTCCAAACATTTACATTACACGTTTAATCATATTTTCTGCATCATGAAGCTTCTCCATCATGAACAAAGCACAGATCATTGACATGGTGTGAAAGAGCTTTTCAATTCACTACCAAAGGAGGTTTTAGTACCTTTTTTACATTTGAGTTTTAATGATTTGATGAAACTGTCTGGGAATATTGGTCATAGTTTTACTTTATTTAACTAGTTTGACATTTTTTTTAGACTGCGAATATATCACTTTGAATAAAATTATGCCGAAAAGTGTTTAGTCAACGAATTTAACACTGACTGCAGCAGAACAGCAGAAATTAACTCTAATCAGCAGTTTCTGCATTACCTCGGTTTCCATACACATTCAGCAGTTTCATAACAGGAAGGTGGGACAACTCCAGGCTACAGTTACTTAGCTTTGCATTAGAGCACAGCTAACAATGTGAACAGCAGGAAACGAGAGGAATATACAGCAACAAAACTTTGCTCAGGACACTGCTTTAATGCTGAACTAAGTTTTGTAGCTGTATATTTCTATCTTTCACTGCCGTTCACATTGTTAGCTGCGCTCTAATGCAAAGCTAAGAAGCTGTAGTTATCCCACCTTCCTCGTTTGAAACTGCTGAATGTGCATGGAAATCGTAGGAACCAAAGTAATGCAGAAACTGCTAATTACTGCAGCTTATTGTTTTATGTACAGCATGTTTGGCAATAAAGACATGACAAAACATATTATTTAAAAGTTCAACGCTAATCACATATAATCGTTGAAGTTGAAGTAACATATTATTGTTTTTAAAATGTAGAAATGTTAAAAAGTCTATTATGTGAAAATAAGATTCTGAAATTGGACGTAAATAACATGGTATATTTTCGTAGTGACTGTCCCAAAAGTGAATGAATGAGTCTTCACTCTGACTCTACAGCAGAACACAGGTTCCGCTGAGGCTGAGGCAGTGGTTGGTAAATGGTAAAATGGTCACATTTAAAAAGCACTTTCCTACCTTTGTTAAGCACTCTTTACATTAAGGAACCACCCACTCATTCATACACCAGTGTGTGCCGACATTGGAGGTAAAGAGGGTGAAGTGTCTTGCCCAAGGACACAATGTGTACCGCCAATTCGAACCGCCAACCCTTTGGTCACAAGACGACCCGTACTACTAACTGCGCCACTGTCACCACTGATTGGCTTTTGTCTTGTCTGGTCTTGCCCTTCATCTGAGAGAGTCTGATACAACAGATTTCACTTTGTCATGAAAGGTAACAACTTTTTCACATTTTGACTACTGTGTACACTAGTTTTTGTTCACAAAATAATTAGCAAAAACCCAATTAAGGTTTTAAGGAGTTTGCTTTGGCGGCTCGGTTTTATCTGGTAACCAGCTGAACCGATACGGCTCGCGTGGCACTAACAGATCAATGTCCAGTTTCTTCTGCTCTTTGTCACTGTTAACAGTCCGATACCCCAGCATAGCCATGGCGCCTCGGCATACGTCCTGCACGCGCCGCACTTTACTGTGAGGGAGCATAGTGCGCCACGCCTGTGCCACATCAGCAGCGCTTCGAGAGGTTATTTTGAAAGCCTCCTTTTTGGTGCCTTTGCCTTTGCCATGGGTGACTTCGTAAATCCATCCCTGCAAAGTTGTGGTCATATCAAGGCCTACAAATTCGTAAATAGAGCTGATCTCCTCCAGAGGGCTCCGGGCCAGGTCCTCATATCGGACCAGTTTATAGCGACCTTCTAAAAAGGACGGGGGTGTGTGGAGGGCTCTCTCCTTGATACGCATGTGGCTGCGGCAGATCTCCTGCATGACGTGGTACTGCACGTCAGCAGCAGACACGTTCCTCTGCTCCAGCACCAGGGCACTGTCACTGGTGAAGGACTTGGAGGACTCCTCTCTAGAGCGGAGCACAGCCCGTGGGTCTCGTACCAGGTGCACGATACGCAGGTCAAGTCCTGGGTCCTGCAGGAGAGGGTACAGAGACTCCAGCTCGAAGAAACGCACCTCCTTCAGGACCACGTGGCTGTATGTGTGACAGGCACGCTCTGCTAAACCCAGGCCGCGGACTGAGCACTGCAGCGCGCACACTGTTTGGTTACTGAAGTGCCCTCGGGGGGTGAGGGCACAGGCCGGGGACGAGCACAGTGCCCGGCTGTGGCTCCACATGAACAGGTTGGACACGTTGTGCTGCGGGGGCATGTAGGCCTCCATGGTGGAGAAGTCACAGTGGAAGGTGCTGCGGAGAAGATCCCTGACAGCCATCCTGAGTGCCTGAGCCCCTGGGCGCTGCAGCGTGGTCCACACGTGCCACGCCGGCTCCATCAAGTAGAAGACCGATGGGTGCTGACTGAATACCTGCCCCAGAAAGGAAGAGCCAGAGCGCCATGACGACAGCAGCAGCACGTGTACTTTTCCAGGGGCAGGGGCCGAGCCACAGGGGCTGAGCTGCACGTACCAGCCGCAGAACAGCACCACCGCTGCCCCCTGCAAGATGACCAGGAAAATCATGGTGCTGAGATTGACTCTGCAGCGAGGCATGCCTGCGTTGTCACAGTTCTGTGCCTAGGCAAAAAGACCAGTGCAGTCATTAGTGTGTGACCATAGAAGACACAAGCAATGAGGAAACACTTACAGAGGGTCAGATGGAGCTGAAGACGAGCCAAAGCATCAGCTGTCCAAACACCGTCCTCATCTTCTGAGCAACATGTGAGCAGCGCCTGCAGAGAAGTAACAACGACATCCCTGTTAATGCTCACATTTCATTGAATAATTTCAAGGGTCAGTGAATAATAAAGTCCATGTAATGCAAAGAGATGTCAGTGTCAGTACATTATGGATCTGTTTACACTGTTCCAACGCTTAAAGGCTGAGCAAGCACCATTTACTCTGTGATTGGTTAGATATTTTATGTATAAAGTCCAATAATGAGAAGAGACCAAGTTCTTAACAAAAAATAGACTTTGACCTTGAGCTGCAAGCTGGATTGTTGTCAGTTTCACAAAATTATCATTTAGACTAGACTGAAATATTTATCTGCCAGGTAGCCTATTGTCCCCAGAGTGTCTCTGCCCCTGAAGAGGAGGGGTGAGTTTGATTATCCAATGAGATGAGGTGCCAACATACCCAGAGTATATTCTCAGCAAGCCTTGTGTTACAATGTTATTAAACAGTGGAGAACTATGATAGTAACATCACAAAACGTCATACACATGGATTATTTTACATATTAACTATAAACATAGACACTCAAATTTGATATAAGAATCAAGTATTGTAGATTGTGATTGATTTCCATTCAGAAGATGTCCTTTCACAGTGCCCTTTAAAATTACTATTTGTTCCAAGTGGAGTCCTGATCAAAGGCTGGGTTCACACCTCTATTGTTCTAGGAGGGAAAGGACTGGCTGTCTCTCTCCATGAGGAAGTTGGGGGGAGGGGTGTCCTGGTTATCAACTCTCTTGGAGATGATGCTAAAGATGAAGCATAAAGTCATAAAGTCTTAAAGTCATAACTTAATAAACATCCCATTAGCATCACTACAGCAGTGTCTCTGAGTTAAGTGTTGGTGCTTTACTGTCCTCTGTTTTATTACTGTTCACATCGTTAGCTGCACTCTAATGCAAAGCTAAGTAACTCTAATTCAAAGGCCATTTTCTCACATTTTCTCACATCTGGAGATTAGTAGTTCCTACAGACTTCAAACTTCTGTTGTGTACTTGAGAATTGTTTAAAGATTTTTTTCAGAGGGATTTTTTAATATGTAATTTCTAGCCTAATTTATTGAGTTTTGAAATTAAAAAATGAAATTTTTTGTTTCCACTAATAAATAGCTTATTTTAAAATTAGCCTGGACAGCCAAAATCCCCTTTAAAAAAGTTTTTGTAACTAATATATCTACAAAATAAACCCATACATTTAATTTGGCTTAATCCATTGTTCTGATTATATCGCCAAAAATATTGGCGATATTGGGCATTTCTAAGCTTGAAATACCGTATTTTTATACAAAAACAAAAAAATAACAGAATACATGCAACACGTTTTCCTAATTATGTCAGTAATCTATAGCAATCGTTTCAAATTGATATCTGTACATTTAACCGAAATAAACTGGTTTCAACTTCGTCTGCGGATGTCGCAAGGTAGGTGTTGCTCAAATTGCGTTATTTTACATCTGCCATGCCGCTCAAGTTCTGTCCATAAGATAAGATAAGACAAGACTTTATTGATCTCACAAAGGAGAAATTCACTGGTCATAGCAGCTCTTCAAAAAATATAGTGATGGGGGGGGGGGGGGGGGCTTACTGTGGG
>JAADKR020000002.1:11580044-11590520 GCA_011763505.2 Lythrypnus dalli
TCTGGACTGAGCTTGGACTGAGCTTGGACTGAGTCTGGACTGAGTCTGGACTGAGTCTGGACTGAGTCTGGACTGAGCTTGGACTGAGTCTGGACTGAGTTTGGACTGAGTTTGGACTGAGTTTGGACTGAGTTTGGAGTGTGGCCTGGTGTATGTTGGTGTAGACTGGAGGTACTGTTGTTGACGCAGAGCGGAAGTGACGCAGGGTCACGTGCTCAGGGGGCGGGGCCGGGCTGATATGAGCGCGGGCGGAGGAAGAAGAAGCGCAGAAGAAGCGGAGCCACGGAGGAGAGGAGACCGGAGCCACGTCACCGAGCACCGCCTCAAAGACACCCCAAACCCGGGGGAAAACAGCCCGAACCCGGAGAAATGCGTGTCCCCGGTGCCCCTGGAGTCTCCGGAGCGCGGAGGACCGGCTCTCGGTGAGTATTACCCGGAAAACCCGCTCTGTCCGCGGCTAAAGTTCAGTCCAAGATGGAGGCTCTGCTGCAGTGCGCACAAAATGGCCCAGTCTGCAGAATAAAGCCTTTATATTCTAGTATTTTATGTATTCTACTTTAGAGTCGGTCTAGTGCATGCTTTGAGTCAAACTTCTGTGTTGACAGTTGAACTTGTGTCGAAGTTTCGCTTTATTTTCGTCATTTTTCGGTTTTTCTCGGACTACGCAGTTAAAATGTCTTTGTCCTTGAAAGGACACTCGTCCTTGTTCGAATTTTCGCGAAAATGAACAAAAATAAGCCTCAGTTTTGATCGTAAACCCTGTATTACAACACGTTCAGGAAATGCATACCAATTTTAATCGTCTTTTGTGTATTTTAATGGGTTTTACATTTTCGACGTTTTTGTCGAATTTCTGAGTTTGAAATTAAGACAAAAATAGACTTTTCTCACATTGAGTTGTTACAGAGGACTGTATGCTTTATACTTCCATTTTTAAGACCCTAAAGTTCACATTAATGATTTAAATCTTTATATTCAACAAAAATGTGAAAAATGCATCTGAAAAGTCTTGACAGATTTGTAGTTTGTCCATGAACACAGTAAACATGGCTCATGTTTGAGGATGTTATATGTTGGATTTTATGTTTTAAAGTGAATAGATTTACTGCAAATGTAAAATGGGGTGTTGGCTTTTAACCCTTTCAGCTCAGACTGCAGGATCACCGACATATGCACAAAATATAACTATTTAACCAAAAGAAAACGTAAAGATGTGATTTACTCCAGAATACCGAAACATCACCTCGCATATGACTTTTATCAAACCATTCTATATAACATTATATAAATAACTGTCTCGTTACGAAATGTTCCTCTCGTCACATTCTGCTGGAGCTTCACTTTATGATATTTAAAGACGCAAGTCCCTAAACAATGACCTACATACGTAAATTTAGTTATATTTACATTAAAACCCTCTTGGACGTTTTCTTTCACACGTCATTTCTTCAAATGTTCATGTGAGACGAGACAAACGTATACATTAACTGTTATAAAGGTGAAATATTCTTTAGTTGTTCAAATCTTTTACGTTTTGATTTGTTCGCGAAGTCTCTTGTTAACGTGGTTTATTTTTTCGCAGGTTTATCTTTGACGTCTCGTAGATTTCGAGATTCCAGACTGAACGTGTGTAAAATGGTATGTCGCCTCACTGCCACACGTTGATGACCACTAGAGTGCGCTGTTGTCCTAATTAACGTAATTTGTCTGTTTCTAGGGTTGAACCAAACTCTGCGGAAGAAACCGATTCGTGCGGATTTTTGTCGCAGTGGTGTCTGTAAGTATTACAATTTTGATGCGTTACCGATACTTTGTAATTTCGTCCCCCTATAAGTGTAATTTTTAGTGTATTTGTTGTATCAAAGGGGGCGGAGCTTAACCCTACTTGGGGCCTATGGCGGGGCAGCAACTGCGCTCGTCCAGAGTTAAACCAGGGTTATTTTTACTTTTTTGCTAACCTGGCTAAGGCTAAGTTCTCTGTATCCGTTACACAAGACGCCTCCTGATCCCGCGATCGTTCCCACGACGGGTTTTATCTTTTGCGTATAGTTGTTCACTATCGTACGTTTGTCAGCTGTAACAGATACCTGTGTAATACGTCACATTCAAGTGGACAAACTCGTTGAATATTCGTTTAAACCGACCACGGGACCGCGACACTGCTCACTTCTGCCCTCTACTGGTTCATTTGTTCGTTTAACGTTAAGGTGAATATTTACCATAATCCCGACCGTTGACTGGCCTGAAACTTTGCCTACAGTAACTTTTAGGTCAGGTGTGCGACGCTCACCTGTTGGCCACGCCCACTGGCCTGAAAATCTGCCTTCAGTAACTTCAGGTCGGGTGTGTCATGCTCACCTGGTGGCCACGCCCACTGACCATTTACTGGCCAGAAATCTGCCTTCAGCAACTTTAGATCAGGTGTGCGATGCTCGCCTGTTGGCCACTCCCATTGACCGCCGGCTACACCAATTCTGCCTTCAGAATCTTTAGGTCAGGGGCGCTTCCTCGCCTGCTGGCCACGCCCACTGACCATTTACTGGCCTGTAATCTGCCTTCAGCTTTAAATCAGGTGTACGATGCTCACCTGTTGGCCAGCCACGCCCACGTGAATTGATGGGAGTGAAGCTCTTATGAGCGGAAACTTCTTCAACCTGTGAACTTTAAGATAAATGAATGGCGCTAAATACTTGAACAAATCAACACATTTTAGGCAACATTAATGTAAACAAAAATATTTATTCATCTTCAGATGATAAACGATGATTAATGAGATAAATGGGTTTCACTTGGTTTTCTCCTGCACAAACAACTGACCTAAAACAAAACCCTCTTTTACCAGAGAAATGTTTATTTGTAGACTTTGAGGTCACCTCAGGCTTTAACCTGGTTTTGAGTGGCCTGCAGTATTTTCAGCAGTATTTTCAGCAGTATTTCCATGAGTATTTTCCTGAGTATTTGTTTACGTTGTGATGTCCTTCTGTTTCTCCAGGGACAGACCTTCAGACCTGCAGAACTTCTGGAGCTCTTGGACCTGAAGCCTCTTCTGTAAGTAAAACCTTCTCGAGCATGAAACACTTTTCTCATGTTTTTTCTACATTTCAAGACTTTTCACAAACTGCACGAAACTTTAAACCACTAGTTTTATTTTAGGACATTATTCATTAATCACATCTTCTCGACTAACCATGTGACAGAAGCTGCTTATATTTCAATGAGTTTTATTTGAACTGAACGTAGTTCATTCACTCTTTAACTTTACTTTATTTACTTTCCATCATTCACTGATAAATCCTACTACTCTTGATGTGAATTTGTTTGGAGTTAAATTGCATGTAGTTCCTTATTAATTTGCCCTCATTGAGTTTACGATCCACTTTTATTTTGAGTGTTCTGTAATTCAGTAGTGACACAAGGCGCCCCTAGTGGTCGCCCGAGGAATCTTTCTCATGTTTTACCCAAAGATCAAACGTTTGTCAGGTTCATAATTGATTGCTAGTTTCTTGCTAATTATTTTTATTTGCAATGTTTAATATTGTCAGTTTTTTTTTTATTGTATTCTGTATGATTTTTTTATTAGCGGTTGTGCAGCGCTAATGTTTTTGTGTTAGCAATTTTATGTTTGTTTTTTGTTTTATTTTTGCGTTTTTGTTTTGAGTGATTGTGTCGTAATTGGCATGAAGAACACAATGTTTTTAATAATCAGTTAAACTTAAATTGTTTTACTGTAATAAAAACTGTTAGCTAGCTTAATTAGCATTCTCGCCAACTTTGTTAGCATTTATGTTTTTGGCGAAGATCGTTTTAGGCTTTGACGAACTTCTTCCAGAACTTGTGGATTCACGTTTTCCTTGTTTCTCTGCCGTCAAGAAGCCGCCGAGAGTCGCCGACGCAGACGAAGTTTCCCGCGGCGCCGCTAACGGCTAACGGGACTCGTGACGTTTTTGGAGCGGCTTCGCACTTTGGGATTTTTAAGAATATTTTTGTTAAAAATGGACATTTTTGAAGTTTTGCCACAAATTGAACTGGTTAAAACTTGGAAACTCTTGATTCGCTAAATTCGCTAAATCAGCTTTTGTATGT
Source organism: Lythrypnus dalli (assembly GCA_011763505.2). Lineage (NCBI taxonomy): Eukaryota > Metazoa > Chordata > Actinopteri > Gobiiformes > Gobiidae > Lythrypnus > Lythrypnus dalli. The sequence continues at coordinate 11,584,128 of JAADKR020000002.1, forward strand.
TTCTATTGTCTTCAATAAAGATGATAACCATGTTTTCACTTTCTTTATTTTATGACACTGTTTAATGAGATTGTCAAAACTCAATGGTTCCTGATGCAAACTTCCGTCTTAAACATAACACAAGGTCTCATTTTCAGCTAATTTCATCCAAATGCTCTTATTATGCAGTTTAATGGAGCCACACATGGAAAAGCAAAGGCACATGACCATGCTAACCACCACATGTGACGTGCACAGCCCTGCTCCCTCCTCAGGGCTGCACCAGAGCCTCATGGCCTCAGCTTGTGTCCTCTGAACAGAAATGGCCACTGTACAAGTGTAAAATGGCTCCTGCTCGTCCAGTTTCCTGTCTGAGCAGGAAGTGATGTCACAGCAGAGAAAAGCTGCTGCAGCTCCTGCTCAGACTCCTGGAATACTCCACTTCTGCTCCACAAATGTGCACACAGGACTCCTCTGACGCCCAGGCCCTCCAGAGTGCACTTTACTAGTTTATAAGATGTTTAATATAAGTTAAAGCAGTGCAGGGGGAGGGACTTGAGCATCACCTGAGAGTAAATGGAAATAACGTCAATCAAAGCGGAGCTCAGAGCCAGGGAAGGAGCTCTGATGGCGGCTGAGCCCTGGGAACACTGCCTCCTGCCCGGCCTGGCCCTGCTGTGGAGCTGAGGTCTCCTGAGGGTCTCCTGGAGGTTCTGGGACTGCTTTAAGGCCGTTTCTGGACCTGTTTCTGGAGGTTTTCGGCTGTTTTCGGTGTTTTCGGAGCGGCAGGACGCGCTGTGCTGCGGAGGAGCTCGTTGTTTTCAGCCTCGGTTCCTCCATTTTCCTCAGTGACAGGAGACTCCAGACTCAGGCCTGCAGCCTTCACACCCTTTATCCACATTTAACATTAACGCGTTCATTTCGCACTGTTTATTGTATTATTGCAGTCGGGACCGGAATATGTCCGTATTCCGTAAATAGCGAGCTTTATTTCCGTGTCTCGGGTTCTTCTGGAGCTGGAAGCCTGTAATGTTCAACCCGGACCATGTGAGCTCCAACCCGGGCATAAATAAGGACTTTGTGGATGTTAAAAGTGATTTTTGTTAGTTTCACGCGTGATGACGCAGTAACAATTGTGCGTCCGGACTCCGTGAATGGGACTCGGGCTTCTCCTGCTGTTCCACTGTTTCTGACTGTTCTCCTGCTGTTCCCCTGTTCTCCCACTGTTTCTGACTGTTCTCCTGCTGTTCTCCTGCTGTTCTCCTCTGTCAGGAGGAGAACCCGGCTGTAGCCCTCAGCTCCAGGTCAAAGCCCCACATGAAGCCTGGGTGTCCCCTCAGAGCAGGGTTTAGTGTCTCCTGAAGGACACTTCTGCAGCACTTCAGGGATAGTTTATGTCCCCTGTCCAACTTTCTGAGCTCCACACCGCCCTGGTGCGTTCACGGACCCTGCTGCCTGCACGGACCCTGCTGCCTTCAGGGACACTGCGATAATGAAGGGCAAAGGCAAGAAAACCGAGGATGAAGGCTCCCCTCACAGCAATGCGTCAAGGTAAGAGCTCCTTCCTGTTTCTCTGTTTACTGCATCTGCATCTCACCTGTAGCTCTCACCTGTAGCTCTCACCTGTAGCTCTCACCTGTAGCTCTCACCTGTAGCTCTCACCTGTAGCTCTCACCTGTAGCTTTCATCTTCTGTCACCTGTAACTCTCACCTGCTGTCACCTGTAACTCTCATCTGTTTCTCACCTGAGGCTCTCATCTTCTTCTCACCTGTAGCTTTCATCTCCTGTTCCTCACCTGTAGCTTTCATCTGATGCTCACCTGTAGCTCTCACCTGTAGCTTTCATCTCCTCACCTGTAGCTCTCATCTGCCCCTCACCTGTAGCTTTATTCTGCCCCTCACCTGTAGCTTTATTCTGCCCCTCACCTGTAGCTTTATTCTGCCCCTCACCTGTAGCGTCACCAGCCCCTCCCTCCTTCCTGGTGCTCACCTGTGCACTTCTTGTCACCTGCTCCTCTTGTTTTGTATTGACACCAAACTGAGCCAAAGTTTCATATTTTACTCCCAAGAGACACAGCAGAGAAGCCACGCCCACTACACCATGGAACTTTTTAGGCAGAAAAACAAAAACGTAGTCAATTAGACCATAGGATCCAGGGGCTGTGGGTGGTTAGTATGGCTCCTTTACTTTCCATCACAATGGTCTTTCTAATGTTTCTGGTTAATGTTCCCAGAGAAGACTATTGATCCTGGAGCATCATAAAGGCCACTGTGATGGAAAGTAAAGGCACTATGATAACCACACCACTATTGAGTGTACCTTTAGAATTACATACAGTTGATTTGTTTGATTTGCAGCAGCTGCAGGTGTAAAAGTACATTTAGTTTGTGACCGTCCTGTTCAAAGGTCAGAGCCTTAGGCAGAGGTCAGGGGTCAGAGGTCAAAGGTCAGAGGTCGTGTGCTCTGGAAGAATGTCGAGTCGACGAGGCCAGAAACGGCACAAAGGTTTCAGTTTCACCTTCAGTCCAAAAGTGGAATCGGAATCAAAACTAAAACTGACTCACACAATCTATAACTGCTACACAAGAGAAATCACTAAGATCTGCACTGTTTATATATATATTATATATATATTCATGAAATGAAGCTCCTGCAGCGTTCTTTCAGAACTTCTTCAGAACTTCTTCAGAACTTCTGCAGAAGTTCCTGCAGATTTCCTGCAGAACTCCTGCAGATCTGGACACAAAGTGCCGTTTCTTTGCTCAGTGGCCTGCAGAACCTGTGCTCAGTCTGAGTCTGAGACTGAAGGAAAGATGAGTTGAGCTTTTTGCAGATGAACTGTGATTGACCACAGTCACATGTAGGAACAAGGCAGCCAATAGAAATGAAGATGATCCCAGCAGACACGCCCCTTTGAGGACCTTTAAAGGGATGCTCCTCCTCTTTGGTTCAGGTTCACATTCTGCTGACGAGCTGCTTCTCAACTCTGGTTTTATTTCTGAAGCTCAGTGGAGTTCCAGGCCTCTTACATGTGTTACTGTGTTTGTGCTGCCCCCTAGTGTTCAGTGTGAGCACGTGCAGCTGAGGTACAAGCTTCAGTTCCTGTAATGAAGTTACAGAGAACTTTTATTGCCCTGAAACATCAACATCTGAACTGATAAACTAATGCTGCATTCAGAACATGCAGAGATCTGAAGGCTGCATGCTTCGAGCCATCGTCCATGCTTTAACTTCCTGCTAAAGTCTTGGTGTTCCTTCATTATTTCCACACAATGCTCTTTCCTCCTGATACAAGTATTTGTGAAGTCACCGTTCATCACAAAACAACACAATGCTGCCTCCTCTGTGTTTCATCGTTAGGATTGAGTTCTCAAGACTTTTTTCCTCCAAATGTAACGACGTTTTTTCGGTTTGTTCTAGCAACTCGGCGTCAGAAGAGTCGAACCACTCGGCATCGGATTCTGGCAGTCAGTCGGAAAGTGAGCACGGAAGCGACCGTGGAAGCGACCGAGGAAGTGGACGAGGAAGTGGACGAGGCAGCGAGCACGGAAGTGAACACGGAAGTGAACACGGAAGTGAACACGGAAGTGAACACGGAAGTGAGCACAGAAGCGAACATGGAAGCGATCACGGAAGCGAACACAGAAGTGATCACGGAAGCGAGCGTCGAGGGTCCCACATCTCCGAGTCCCACAGCTCGTCGGACTCGGAAAGTCACTCGGAGTCGGACGGGTCCAAGTCCCAGCAGACGTCCGAGGCCAAGGACAAACCTGTGGGCAAGAAGGAGCGGCTGGCAGACGTCAAGAAGGTAGGACGTGTCCTGGTCCTGGACGTCCCACAGATACTGACAGCTGTTCTCTGATGCAGATGTGGGAGGAGCATCCAGATGTGTACGGCGTGAGGAGGTCCAACCGCAGCCGGCAGGAGCCTGAGCGCCTCAACATCGGGGCAGGGGTGAGCGGGAACTCCTTCACGTATTCACACGATAACGACACTTTGGGATCTTATTATAATGAGCTGATAACATCAGAAGTGTTGAAAAGTAACATCTGTCCAGTTCATGACCTTTAGTCTGTGGGTGGGTTAGTTTTGTTTTATTTGAGGCCCTTCAGTCGACCTGGACTCACCTTTGACCTCTGCCTGGTGTTCTTTAGGGCAGCAGTGAGTCCGAGAGTGAAAGCCCCAAGAGGAAGAGCCCCAGGACTAAAAAGAAAGAGTAAGTAGCTCATTGGTGTTCGGCAGATGTTCATATTCCACTTCCTTCTGGGTATCTGTTTGGGCTTCGATCGTTTCCTTGACTCTCGACCTAAAAGATGATGGTGCTCGTGCTGGAGGACTGAGCGTGAACTTGTGGCATTTCTTTGTTGTAAGCAAAATCTGGAAAGATGGGGACTCCGATGACGAAGACGAGTCGGAGTCGGAAAATTCAGAAAGCGAGCAGGAAGAGAAAAAAGTCAAATCCCGACGACTTCCTGCCCGAAGGTAAGACTGGAGCCACAGACAGCTACCCACTGGTCCTCACTCACCTCATCTTTGTCCAGGCCTTCTCTGACGCAGAAGAGCTAAACATTTACCATAGTTCAAAATAAACCTTGGGCTGGCAACCTGAACCTGGCAACCTGAGGCTTTTACAAAGAGCAGCTGTAAGCACAAGTGACATCACGGTCTTCAGGACCACCTTGACTCTTAGTTTTGCTCTTGACTCCGTGCTTTGCTAAACCCTGTCACCGTTTATTGGACTGTTTCTGATACTGCAGTTTCATTTTAACAGATCTGAGGATAGGAATACAGTATTAGTGTCTTAAACCCAATGGTCTTTAGTTGTGGGGTTCCTCAGGGATCAGTCTGGGGGTTACTTTTGTTCTTTTATGCTTCACCCACAGTAAGCTTTATACTTCCACGTCTACAATACTGTATTATTTGGAACAGGTTGCCAGCCCATGGTGTAAACTCATACAAATCATTTTCTGTGCATCGATATCTTTGATTGGATGACATTTATTATCCAGGATGGGTCTAGCGTAGATGAAAGACCTCCTGATGTTTGAAGGACTCTCTCAGTGCTGTGTTTTTACAGACCTCAGAGCAGGTCGTCCAAAAGGCAGCCGGCCCAGAAGTCCAAGAAGTCCCGGAGACAGGAGTCCTCAGCAGACGAGGACGAGGACGACGAAGAGGACGACGACGACGAGGAGGAGGACGACGAGGACACTCCCAAGAGGCAGCCAAGGAGACGAGGCGCCACCAAAGTCAAGAGGTTTGTACAAACTTCACACGATGGACAGAGAGGTCACAGACTTACGTTTCTGAGATAAAAATGTCCCACAAGAAGCAGCTCCTCTCCCTGAACAGAAAACTGAGACGTAACTGAAGCAAACCTTTTCCAATAATCCAAGTGTTGATGTGCAGCTACAAGGAGGACCAGCACGACTTCGAGACGGACTCGGACGACCTGATCGAGATGACGGGGGAGGCAGGAGAGGAGCAGCAGGACGACGACAGCGAGACCATCGAGAAGATCATGGACGCCAGGGTCGGCAAGAAAGGAGGTGAGTCTTCACAGTGCAGCCCGTTAGAAGGAGATGAACCTGAGTCTCGAGGTCTTCATCCTGAACGTGTTCCTCTGCAGCCACGGGTTCCAGGACCACGCTGTATTCTGTGGAGGACAACGAGGACCCGAACGAGGGCTTCGACCCCGAGGCCGAGGAGGGGGAGGCGCAGTATCTGGTGAAGTGGAAGGGCTGGTCCTACATCCACAACACCTGGGAGAGCATCGAGTCCCTCACGGAGCAGAAGGTCAAGGGCCTCAAGAAACTGGACAACTTCAAGAAGAAGAACGACGAGCTGAACGCCTGGTGAGAACGCTGCACTTCTACAACATCCTCCTGCTTTTGTGAACCCAGTCCGATACTGAGATGTTTCCTGACCCTGCAGGTTGAACAGGGCGTCTCCTGAAGACATCGAGTTCCACAACTGTCAGCAGGAGCTCAACTCTGACCTGAACAAACAGTTCATGATCGTGGAGCGCATCATCTGTGAGTTCAGACTCTGATTTATTCTGTTTATTCAGGTTTTATCAATGAAACTAACTATCTTTTCTGATCAACAGCCACGAAAACCGGAAAGTCCCATGTGCCTTCGGACTTTCCATGTGAGTAATGCTTTCATTTTATACTTTCTGATAAATACTGCAGAAGTTAAGTTTTCTAAACAAGGTTGAGGTGCATATTTTAAACAAGTCTAAAGGACAGTGTTCGAAGGGTTTTCTATAGAATCAGAGACGGTAGAATAACAGTCTTTGTGATTTTGTCATTGCTGCTGTTTGAATTGTGCTGATTCTCGCCTCCCTCCCCTCCCTCTCCCTCACCTCCTCCCTCTCCCTCCTCCCTCTCCCTCACCTCCTCCCCCTCACCTCC
>JAADKR020000003.1:272858-297792 GCA_011763505.2 Lythrypnus dalli
TGTGCGCGCTGACGGTGCGCCAGATCAGCGGACTTTAAAGTTACGAAAAATTAAAACCAAAACATCTGCAAATGCAGTGCGCATCCCACGCAATAGTGCTGGTGCCATCGACAACTGTCCCGAAGGTTTTTAGGAACGCATAAACATCTTATTTGTGATAAAAAAGCCACTTCCGGGTGCGCTCCAACAGCGACAAAATTTACCAAAACATCTGTAAATGCAACGCGCATCCCACGCATTAGCGCTGTTGTCATTGACGGCTGTTTCTTGGGAAGTTATGACCGTATAAACATGTTATTTGCGATAAAAAGCCATTTCCGGGTTTACGGGATGCGAGGGCATCGCCGCCATGTTTTTTTTTTTTTTCAGAGAAAACGCTAAGCTCCTCCAACCCCTTTGCTGCAAAGTGTGGGTCCGTGTTCACTCTGTATTTGATCTGTCTGACCCGGTTTAAAACTAGAACTTCCCGAAGCACGCCTTTTGGCTTTTCTAAATGCCATGCCCAGAGTGCAGTCTAATTCTCACCTTTCCAATTTATTTTATTACATTACATGATTAGAGATTGCCGCAAACCTGTCTGTTCCCTCTCGTTCACTGCGTGTGTCCACGTCATCGAAGCGCAAGTGTCGCATAATATCTTGAAAGCGGTTTCGGGTCATAATCTCACTGATCATTTGTTGTCCCAGTTTGGCCGACCATGCGTCACAAAGTGATGGAATTTTTACCACACCCCCAAGAGAAGGACGGCAATGAACGCCCTCAGTTCAGGAAGGCTCATGAACCAGCTGGGTAGCTCTGTGAGGCGTCCGTGGCACACAGTGCACTCCCGGACAGCGTGCAGCATGTCGAGGGTGATGAAGCAGTGGAAACTCGCTGAGCGACTGGACACCGCTCTTCTGACCATAACTGTGGGTGCTCCATCTGCTGCACCTCCCCGACCGGTTTTTCACGCCATACTGTCCCGTCCTTTGCCTTCTGTGTTGGCCCAGTGCGCGTCTCCGGTCGACCACTCTTGTCCGCTGGTGGGAGAAAGTACTCATCTGAACATAGGGTAAAAATGTAGACAAATATATCACTTGAATAAATAATAAAAGAAAAGAAAAACTAAATGATGCCTCCTCAGTCGCCAGCCACACGGCCAAAGAATATTTGGAAACTCTAACCAGTATCCGTTTCAGTCTGAACTCAGCTCGATGTTTATGTCTTCTCCATCTGAATCGCAAGGGTTGAGTTGGTCCAGGACATTGTCCAAAGCCTGTTGAGTGCGGAGAGCCCTTTTCATGTTGGCTTTTGTGTAGAAGGTCGGTCTCGTGCGGCATGAGAAATGTGTCCTAAAATGGCTGCTTATTAATACATATTAGGCCCAGGTGTGTACACTTACACAGCCCACACCCACTAGGCCTGCGTTTATGGCCAGGTAACAATGAAAATTAATATAATGTCTTCTGATTATGTTACCCAATGGCATGAATAAAATTGGCCCGAGTACAGATCCTTGAGGCACTCCATGGCAGACGCGTGGAATGCGTTGAGGACTCTTGGTTTACACTGACAAACTGGTAATGATCCAATAAATAAGATTTAAACCAGCAGAGAGCTGTTCCTCAAATGCCCACATCACATTCTAACCTTCGCAGGAGAATATTGTGATCATTTGTGTCAAAGGCTGCACTGAGGTCTAACAAAACAGTATTGAGATTTGTCCGGAGTCAGCTAAAAACAAGTCAAATTGTCTACATTTCCCATAGCAAAATCTAAATAATGGATGGAGCCAAGTTTAAATGATGGTTGTATTTTGCTGGTATATTGCATAGAAAGGTATGTTCAAAGGTAAATTTAAATATCTTGATTAGTATTAATGAATATATATATTCAAACTCAATTTTTTGTTTTTTTCTTGTTTTATATGGTTCAATGCCCAATAAATTAGGCTGGGAATTAAATATTAGCAATCCATCAAAACATACCGTGGAAATATTGCTCAGACCAAGACTGGACAGTTTGGAGTCTGTAGGAGCTTCCAAATGAAGATGTTGATGACAGAGTGTAATAAAACCCAATTTTGAGAAAATGGGCCTTAAGGTGTTTAAAGCGCCTGTAACCTTTATGTCTGACGTTTGTAACCCATGGTTATTATAAGGTCATTGTCATTATTTTATTTTTATCTTCCTTGAATGTTGCATTTTTTTGTTGAGTATTAGTTTTTCCCATTTTTTGTGAACATACCAAACCGCTGCTCACAGCAACTCCCTGCTCAGAGCTTGGTAGCTTTCTTTCACGGCATCTGTCTGCACAGAGCAAAGTAAAATTTCTCTGTACATTCTCTCTGGTTCAAAGACATGGTTTTGAGCAATCTATTTGTTCTATAGATGCACAAAGGTGTTGTGAAAGTCAATCCTATAAACTTGTTGAGCCCAGGAGACATAAAACCAGTCAGGATACAATATTTTTGTGGAAAATGTGATTGTTATGAGCTGCTAATGATTTGTTAGTTGTTTGTTTTAAGTCTGTAGGTTGCAATTATTTTTCACAGTTGATTTGTAATGCTGTAATGACTTTTTTTTTCTTATGGATGTATTGATTTTTATTTATATTTATTTGTTTTGTACAAATTGGATACTGCTAATACTGTAGGTGGATTACATATTTTATTTTACAAGTGAACTAATTGCTCTGCACATTTGTGTGCAGGCTGGTTTTATTTGTTGCAAGAATCTTCAGCTACTAAGATTAGGACTGAGCTGTGCCATCTCAGGACTGGATGTTGCCCAAGGATGCTCAGAATCAGAAGGCCATCTGCTAGAAGAGTAATAGGACAAAGGAATTCTACTTTGTTTAGAGGATTTTTTTTTTTAATTACTCATATCTCAGAATTTTATTCCGTTACTTTTGGTCAGATAAACATTGAAGCTGAACAACCAAACCAACATTGAAATACCAGACAAATGGTGAGGATTAGGTGCACAATACTGATATGGACAGTCTTACCTAATGCACTTATGGACACTTAAAGGGATGATGTTGAAACAAAACAAAGGTTGAAAAATAGTTGTGAACTAAGGGAAAGTGAAGGGGTCTAAATTATTATTTTTTGTTCATGCCCTTGCTTTTTTTTTTTGACAATTTGCCTGTTCAATATTTCTATTTTTTATACAATTGGTCAACTTGTCTTAAGAGGTTGTCTTGTGTCTGTCATTTCGGGTTAAGGTTACTTTTTTTAATAAGAAGAGTCAAATTGCCATTGTCTAAAAAAAAGGCCAATCTCTTTACGAACCTAATTGAACCCAAATTGAATAGATTAAATTTGAGATTTCCAGATACCAGATTATTAGAACCATGGCCTTTTCTGACTACTCGTGTGACACGTACGCCATGTGGATGCAAAACATGTCCATATTGTCCATTGTTTCACATGTGAAAAGGCGAAAAAGTACCTCTGTCTGCGCCACTTTTGGGTTTTCTGTGGCACACTTGCCGACTAAACTTCATAAAATACACACAGCAAAGGGAGAGTTTGACCTTTTTCACAAAAGCTTAGATGTTGAAGGAGAAAACTAGGTAAAAATCTCAACACTGACCACTGCATGAAAAATCAATGTTTTCATCTGCAGCGCCTCGCCATACGTCTCCAAAGGTGTTTCAGAGAAAAGTACATCCAACCAGACACTCTCATGTGGAGGGATGGGTTCTTTAGACAAAGGAGAAGTGCTCATTAACATATATTTAGACAGATAAGCAAACAATATTTGATACAATTGGATCTATTGAGTTTAGAGAAAAAGTTGTAAGGAAAGACACTGCAGGTGAAAAGGCATTTTTTTTCATATGTAGAGATATCAATTTGAAACCTTTGCAGTAGATTACTGACATTAATGGGAAAAAGAATATTGTAATGTATGTTAAGAGACTAAAGTGGCCGAAAACATGACAAAACATTTATCACACATAAAATATCAATGCCCAGGCACCTAACGAATATTTTAAGTCTGTTTTGATGAAGGCCAAAGTGGCTGAACTCTGTCGTGCCACAGACTCAACAGTGGTGAGTGCAATGTGGATGTAAATACAGGATGGTGCGGTCACTGCATTGGGCGCGGCTCTAAATCCATGCGCTGAATCTTTAATCAGAAGAGTGCTTACACTTCCTGGACTTTATGGGCCGATATCGTACGGCCTATGGGGATGGGGGCTTTTATCCACAGCTTGGGGAAATCGTACGGTCAGGGGGGACACGACAATCAGACAATTACGTACCACTGTTTCCACCGCTCTGTAATGGACCGGCTCCATCACGTTTTTCCAGATAGAGACGGAAAATAGATGCTTTATTAGTCCCCGCAGAGAACATGATGTGCAGCACTATCTTTCTTGGCATGTCTGAAACTCTTGTCACAAACATTTATATATTTGTATTTCTTTATACATTTTTTTTAAGAACATTGAAGTAATATAATAGAGATTAATGGAAGCTGTGTTTTGCACATTTCTACAAAAAAAAAAACATTTCAGGCATAGATAGAAATATTTTTTACGTTTACCTGAATAATTGGTTTGATTTGTTTATGGCTCAGCAGAATAGTTATTGCTCTTGCCTCACAGCAGGAAGGTTGTGGGTTCGCTAGACCGTGAGCGCCTTTCTGTGGAATGTATATGTTCCTCTTCCAGTGTCTGGATGAGTTTGCCAATCATCAGCCTCACTTCCTCAGTAACAGAAAGTAAATGTTCAATACAGAAAGTAAACTCGCAGCCTGGACTGATCAGACGACATCTGACTTACAATGTATACATTTTAAACTAAATCTCCAGGGACAAATACACACTCACAGCGACCCCTTCTGGTCAACAGTGGTGTGTTTAATGGCAGTTGTTGCAGTAAATCCATAATTGCTAATAATTCAAATGGAGCAGCTGGAGCCGACTTCTTTATCATTTATTCATATTCTCCTCAGAAACAGATGGAGTCATTAGGAACAACTGTAATCACAGCGCGCCAACCATGGCACCCCCCCAGTTTACTGTAACCACAGCCACAGGCACACCATAATGCTCACATGCACGCCCTGGTTATTCATGTACACACTCAGGACTCCCACATCCATACTCCTCGCACAGTGATGGTTGGGTTGGATTCCTGGACCGTGTTGTAGGAGTTTGCGTGTGACCTGTGTCTGGGTGGGTTTCCTCCATCAACCCAAACCATGCACAATAGGTCATTCTTCCAGCCAAGTCAGTTTTGTATAGCCCGATATTACAACAAGCATTGTCTCAAGGGGCTGGCCGAACCCGAGGCACAGACTTAAACGCAGACATTGGCCCTTATTTACCTCCTGTTTATGCATTTATCAATCTCTATATGGATGGATGATGCGCTCATATTCTACACCAGGTCAGGAGGTGGTGTACACATACCACAAACTAGATCATGCTGCAAAATGGCTTCAACAACATTAAATACATTCCCATAGTGCATAAATATATATTGATGCTTAAACAAAATAAACTAGGCTGTTCCTTTTTGCGTGCTGAATCCATATGCTCCACACCACATGTCCAATCGCACCAGCCTGGGTAAGAGCCACCAAAACCTGAGCAGCAGTAGGTCTCTCAATGGAGGAAGCAAAGCACGTACTGTAACCCCACTCACATCGGCCTCCTGCCAGCAGCCGCCCGCTCGCCTTGCCCTCTTGACGGCAACACTGCTCTCACATCGCTTTCCTGTTGGCAGCCCCCCTCTCACACCTGCCACCTATCAGCAGCCTCCCTCTCAAACAACCTTCTGTCAAAAGCCTCCCTCTCACACCGGCCTCCTGTCAGCAGCCCTCCTCTCACACTGGTCTCCTGGCAGCAGTCCCCCTCTCACACCGCCCTCCTTTCAGCAGCCTCCTGCTTACAATGCCCACCTATCAGCAGGCCCCCTTCTTACACCACCCTCTTGTCAGCAGTGCGGAGCTCTGTCAACAGATCCGAAGATTACACACGCGAGAGCAGGAGTTCGCATGGTTTAACTTTGCTTCAATAACACGGCACATAATAAAGAAGTACATTACCTTGTAAACAAGGATTGCCTTTGGAAGGTACAATGCGAGTCTTGTACCCCATCACAGTTATTTTTGCTTCTTTTCGACTTTCTACTATGAGTAAGCATGAAATAGTAACATAATACCAAGACCTTTGTGTTGTTGAAAGTAGTATGAAAATTAATGGGGTGGAATTTACATACAATTGAATGGACAGAATTCCCAAGGCTAGCTTTAATGGTTTTACTTTCAAAAAACAACGAAAGTCTTTTATTTACAGTGGTGTACTTCCTGCTTTTGTCGATAATTTTTCCTGTCTCTTGATACGGAGGACTTTAGCAGCCAGCAAGGATAGACTTCTAGCGAAAAAATCCACAGCGCTGAAGGTTCTCGGTAACCGCAGCCGGAGAGCTCCTGGACCTGTGCCAGAAACTATCAATCAATCAATCAATCAATCAATCAATCAATCAATCAATCAAGTTAGTTTTGTATAGCCTGATTTCACAACACGTGTTGCCTCAAGGGGCTGTAAGGGTGACCAAGCTGGTCAGATACAACCGGACACTGCAGAGCTGAAGTCCATCACTGGAGACGCCAGAGCTGAAGTCCATCACTGGAGACCCCAGAGCTGAAGTCCATCACTGGAGACCCCAGAGTTGAAGTCCATCAAGAAGGACCCCAGAGTGGAAGTCTATCACGAAAGACCCCAGAGCCACGGTCCAGCTGGATAGTCACCTGGATAGTCACCTGAAAAACATGTCCCACTCCACAGGGGGAGTGGGACGTGGGACAGGAGACAGGGGACATCATGTGAATTGCAATGAACAGACTAAAATGTAGTAGTAGTAGTATTTGTCTTAGTTAATAATCTTGCAGCTGCATTTTGAACAAGTTGAAAATTTCTCAGAGAACTTTTTGGGCACGCAGTGAGCAGGAGTTGCAACAGTCGAGCATTGATGAAACAAATGCATGAATATGTTTTTCCGCTTCACATTTAGGTAAAAAAAAATCTTGTTTTAGCAATGTTGCGCAGGTGGAATAACACTGTTTTACAGGCCTGGTTTATTTGTGCTTTAAGAGAGATCTTGGTCAAATAGGACTCCAAGATTTCTGACAGTAGAATGAGAGGATACACTAACATTGTCAAGGGTGATAATCTGCTCAGACACAGCATCTCTCAGTCTTTGGGGGCCTAATATAATAAACTCTGTTTTTATCTGGGTTAAGCAAGGGGTAGTTCACAGTCATTCAATTCTTAATGTCTTTTACACAAGCACTAAGCCTCTCTAGTTGATCTGTTTGACCCAGTTTAAAGTATAAGTATAGCTGTGTGTCATCAGCATAACAATGAAAATTAATAGCATGTTATCTGATTATGTTACCCAATGGTAGCATGTAAAGCATGAATAAAATTGGCCCGAGTACAGATCCTTGAGGCACTCCGTGGCAAACTTTGGAACGCGTTGAGGACTCTTGGTTTACACTGACAAACTGGTACCAATCCGATAAATAAGATTTAAACCAGCAGAGAGCTGTTCCTATAATTCCAACATCACATTCTAACCTTCGCACAGTCAGCAGCTAAAAGCAAGTCATTAGTAACCCTGAGTAAAGCAGTCTTGGTACTATGATGAGCTCTGTATCCCGACTGAAACTTTTCAAATAAACTATTGTCCTGAAGATGGCGACAAAGCTGCCTAACAACCACTCTTTCAAGAACTTTTGAAAGAAAAGGCAAATTTGATATGGGCCTCTAGTTGTCAGGATCAAGATTATATTTTTCAGAAGTGGTTTGATTACTGCACATTTAAAGGACTGGCACATAACCATTTTCTAAGGACATGTTTGGTATTTTCATGACTGTATCTTTGATTATAGGCCGAATTTCTTTAAAAAGCTTAGTAGGAATAGTATCAAAAAGGCAGGCTGACTTTTTTGAAAACATAATAATTGACATTATCTCTGCCTCATCAACTGTTTTAAAACAATCCAAAGTATTAGAAGAGACTTGGTTCTAAAACTTGTTTTTTCTCAGAGCAAATACAGTCTTTCTTACTTTCTCACTAAAGAATGTAAGAAAGTCATCACAGCTGAGAGTCATTGGGATAGAGGGGTCTAACACATCTTGGCTGTTAAACGAACTAGTGTGTTAAACAGAAACTTGAGGTTGTGTTTGTTCATTTCTATTAAACAGGAATAGTATTCTGTTTTTATTCATGGAGCAACACGTCTTGGTCTAACTGCCCTCTGTTTTAAGTGGAGAGTGATTTTTACAGAGTGAGTGCATAGCACTTTCAACGAACTGATCACTGTTATTAGAGCTTATAGGTGATATACTATTTGTATAGTCACATGGCATAGCAGTAAATGCTGATTGAATAATTTATTTGTACCTCAACTCAGATAGTGTCCGTTTCATAGAAATTGTCTCTTTAGTGAGGGTATAGTCTTCAAGTAGAAATTTAAAAGTGATCAAATAATGGGCTGAGAAAAGGGGGTTCTGAACATTTAAATGTAAAATATCTAACCCATAGGATAAAACAAGATCCAGGGTGTGCTTGTGTAGGTTTGTTCACATTTTGAGTGAAACCAACCCCATAAAGTACAGCATTGAATGCATTGCTGAGACAATCACTGTTATTGTCGACATGAATGTTAAAATCATCAACTATCACAATTTTAATCCATTCTAGCACTAAATTAGATAAAAACTCAGAGAAAGTCAGAAGAAGGGTCAGGAGGCCTGGAAATTTGCATAACTAGGTGGGGTAGACTCAATCAGTCTGACAAAATAATCTTGCTGAAACCATGTTTCTGTTAAAGCTAGGAGGTCAATATTATGATCACCAATTTGGTCATTGACCAATAAAGCTTTAGAAGAAATCGATCTAATGTTTAATAGTCCGCATTTTATGAGCTTGCTGTTTTGTGAGCCATTACGGCTACGCGGTGGTAAATGATTCACATCTTTTAATTCTTTGAGTTTTAATTTCTTTGTGCTTATTGCTTGGGCGGCAGACAAGGATTTTATTAGTTTTGGTGAGGCTAAACACTTGACTTGTGACAGTCCGGGTGGATGAAAAGGAGTGTTCTGAACGACTGCTCTGCACTTGAGGCTGAGATCTGGATCGTCAGTTTAGGTTCAATTTAGCGGCCATGTTCTGAGCTAGAGAAGATGCACCTTCCCAAGTTGGATAGATGCCATCTTTGGGGATGAGCCTGGGCTTTCTCCAGAATGCGCTCCAATTGTCAACAAATAAAACATTATTGTTTTTGCACCATCTTGACAACCAGCAGTTAAATGATGAAAGCCTGCTATACATTTCATCATTGGTCCGATTGGGGAGGGGACCAGTGTATATTACGGTGTCAGACATCGACATGGCGAGCTCACACACCGCGCCTACTTGCACTTTGAGCACTTCTGATTGTCCGCGCCGCATATCATTACCCCCAGCGCGGATAACGATGCGACAGAACGTCCTGCTTCTTTGCTTTAAAAGCCTATGGTTACCTTCAATGTCACCCACTCTGGCCCCCAGGAAACACCTGACAGACACTGCTGGGAGCTTCACTGCCCTAACTACAGAACTCCCGATCACCAGATCACAGGACTCAACCGGATTGACCGGTTCAATCCGGTTGATCCCGGCTCATTGAGTGGAGTAAACCTATTGTGAACCGGACACAATTGGTGCTCTTAGTGTGTGCCCTGAGCACACCGGAGTCAGTGAGAGAGCTCGTCAGGCCCCGGATTGAGCTGTAGTTCTACACCTGTTCCCTCCTGGAGGAAGGCATTGCTCAGACTACACAAGCTGACCCAGCTCCAGCGCTGACACGGCCTCCAGCGCTGAACCAGTTCTAGTGCCGAGTCCAAGAACCTGACCACAGCCACTTTCACTAGTTCAGTGGCTGTTATTTCCCCATACACTTTAAATGTTTTTTTTTTTTTTAATGGGACGTTTCACTAGCTGCAATCGTTTTTCTGGCTACAGCCCGAAAGGTCATTTTGAAGAGTCAAATAAATCTATATTTTAATGAAAATGTCAATAATATAAATATTGGTCCGTGAAACATTTAATTATCTTCTTAATGTGCAAAAAATCACATATGCCTGTTCAGCAGTGGCGATTGCTCTAAGACTGCAAGGGAAGCTGTGCTTCCCCTAAAATGTCCAAAAATAAGTGATCAAATATAAACTGTTGTGTGCACATGTCATTGACTAAATATGCACTACAATGCATTCAGCTTTTGTTCTGAATCAGCCGTTTATCAGTTTCCCAGTACTTTAAACTGTGCTGATGCTGAGAAGTCCACTGCCTTCAATAGTGACGCAAACGTGCCGCGTAATGAGACGAGTCATTGGATAGATGCTGTGCTTTGCCCACCCCTGGACGCTGAGCGTCTCTGGGAGTCAATGGGACAGTGGGCGGGTCCCGGCCGGCTCGGACGCTGGACTTCTGCATGATGATTGGATGATCTGTCTGAGCCTGAATCCATTTTTGATTAACAGCGAAATGAGCGAAGCAGCGATCTTTTGGTGTAAACATCCACGCTTCTCGAGTTGAACAGGAGACTTTTCTCAACATCTTTGCGTCATTTTCTTTGTGAAAAACGACTAGCGGCAAATCGAGCTGTTATTTCTGGTTATTTTTGTGTAGCTGCTTGTGTTTAGAGACTGACTTCTATCACTCTTTCTGACTTTTATCACAGTTTCTGTCCCTACGTGGACTGAGCCTCTCTCCACCGTCACAAAGCACCAGCCTCGCGCCAGTCCCAACTTGTGCGCTAGCTAGGTCGCAAGCTGCACATAACGGCAGACACTTTGAATGTTGTGGACCAGATTTTGGCGAAGCTGGCCATGCCTCTTGATATAACCATCTCAGGGATGTATTGTCTTGTTAAAAGTGGGTTTTGGGGTTCTGTCCAACTTTGACAGGGCAAACAAAAGGCATGAAAAAAGCAGAGGGAGGGCGGAATTTACATATAAATAAACCAACACATTATATGATGTAGGCCGAAATTGAGCTTCCTCTCCTTGAAAGACCAGCATCCGCCACTGCTGTTCAGGTAATTGTTCCGAACAGTAAACCTCAGGTGAGTTTATAAAGTTAACCTGGGTATGCACAACAGGATATCTTTTTGTTCTATAATATTTGTAGGTGTTACATTGCAGGACATGGTGATTGTAAGCTGCACCACAGTGCTTTTTGATTCAAAGTTTGAAGTCTGTTGGAGTGAGTTTGTGGATGCTAGCACTCACTAACCACCATGTTTATGTCAGCGACAAATGAATGCAGGAAAAGAAACACATCTGTTAATGGCTGGGTATCGTTTCTTTAGACTCTGGCGGTGTGTTGATTGTTTTTTGTTGATAATGCATTTATTCCTACAGCGAGAGGATGGCTCGCTCTAGTAAAGGCCAGTGTCCAAAATATCAGACACTGTGGGGTCCGTGTGAGACCTGACGCCAAAATCATATCGTGTACATCCAGCTAACCTCCATCCATCCATCCATTTTCTTCGGCTTTATCCAGGGCCGGGTTGCGGGGGCAGTGATCTAAGCAGGGATGCCCAGTGTTCCATATCTACGCACACTTCCTCCAGCTAATCTCGGGGGATCCCAAGGCCAGCGTGGAGACATAGTCTCTTCAGTGTGTCCTAGGTCATCCTGTGGCCTCCTCCCGAGGGGACATGCCTGGACAACCTCCCGAGGGAGGCGACCAAGTGGCATCCGGAACACATGCCTGAGCCACCTCAGCTGGCTTCTCTCGACGTGAAGAATCAGTGGTTCTACTCCGAGCTCCTCCCGAATGACTGAGCTCCTCACCCTATCTCTAAGGGTGAGCCCAGCCACCCTGCGAAGGAATCTCATTTCTACAGTTTGGATCAGAGATCTTGTCCTTTCAGTCACTACCCAGATCTCGTGACCATAGGTGAGACTTGGAGCGTAGATCGACCGATAAATCGAGAGCTTTGCCTTTCTACTCAGCTCTTTCTTGACCACAACGGTCCAATACAGCGACCGCAGCACTGCAGACACTGCATCAATCCGCCTGTCGATCTCAGGCTCCATCTTTCCCTCACTCGTGAACAACAACCTGAGATACTTGAACTCCTCCCCTTGAGGCAACAACTCTCCACCGACCTGGAGTGGGCAAGCTACCTTTTTCTGGTCGGGAACCATGGCCTCGGATTTGGAGGTGCTGATCCACATCCTGGTTGCTACACACTCGGCTGAAAACCATCCCAATGAGTGCTGGAGGTCCTGATATGATGAAGCCAACAGAACATTATCTGCGAACAGCAGGGATGAAATCCTTTGGTCACCAAACCAGACCCCGTCCGCCCCTAGCTGCGCCTAGAAATTTTGTCCATAAAAATTATGAACCGAACCGGTGACAAAGGACAGCCCTGGCACAGGCCAACATGCCCCGGGAACAGGTCCGACTGACTGCCGACAATGTGAACCAGACTCAAGAAACAAACATTCCTTAGCAAAGGGCGCCCGACCCCATAATCTCTCAGCGCTCCCCACAGGACATCACGAGGAACACTGTCGTACTCCTCCAAATCCACAAAGCACATGTGGACTGGTTGGGCGTACTCCCATGAATTTCTTCAGCTTGACAGCATCCATTACTTCCGGCGTCCACAACCAGGTTCGGGGTCTACCGCCACGACAGGCACCAGAGACCTTGCGACCGCTGCTACGAGCTGCCACATCAATATTGGAGGAGGAGAACATGGTTCACTCGGACTCCATGTCTCCAACTTCCCCCAGGACCTGGGAGAAGCTCTCTTGGAGGTGGGAGTTAGACCAGGTGGCGATCATTTGACAGCTCGACGATATGACTACAAAGTCGATCATTGACCTCCGGCCGAGGGTGTCCTGGTGCCACGTGCACTTATGGACACCCTTGTGCTCAAACATGATGTTCGTTATGGACAAACTGTGACTAGCACAGAAATCCAATAATTGTACACCACTCAGGTTCAGATCGGGGAGGCCGTTTCTCCCAATCACGCACCTCCAGATCTCGCTGTCACTGCCTACGTGGGCATTGAAGTCCCCCAGGAGAACAGACCTCTGCTTTTTTACCAACACGCTTTTCTTGAGCACAAAGGTGTGAATGAAATTGCACTTCCTGATTTTTTGATTGCGCTCTGGTGACAGTAGAATTGTTTAACTATGTGCCTATTGCACTTTACCACATTTGCATTTGTCTTTCTCTCCTCCTCGGCCCCACACAGTGACAGAGGAAGCAGCGGTTTCCCACTTTCTGCTCGGCCTCTGCGTTTCAGGGTGTACAGTCGCCAAGCTTACCTGTCTGTCTAGCGATCACGTCATAAATCCAGTTTAATATATCTAACTCGTTATTTATGCTGGTGTCTTCATGAGTTTACTGAAGCTTGTATTTTTATCCAAGTCTAAATTCCTTTCTACGCTCTGCGTGGGATTTTTTTCATCTGAGATAAGGTTACATAGAAATCAGCTGCTCAGCATTAGACCATTGTATACCCAGTTAATCTTGTTTTGGTAATATAAAATGTACTCTTTATTTATTCTGTGTCTAACCCGGTGCTCTCCATCGGGGGGGAGGCTCTCGCTCATCCTAGCACAGCGTCGTATTTGGGCCTTGTATGCCGCCACCGGTGGTCAAGTGTTGCCAGCTAGGGGGGCTTTTGTCCGGGTCTGGTGCTGGCCCCGGGAGCGATGGGGACATTCTGCGATGTGGGGGGTGTGCCACGCACCCCTGGCGCGACGGCGCACTGCGGGGCCCGCATTTCCTGACAGGACACAACGTTACTTTTGGAGAAAGCTCCTGATTGGTTAACGCCTCCATTCTGAGCGTCAAAAGTTCAGATTTCCCAGCTTCCAGGGCATCCAGGGCAGAGGAGGCTTTGGCAGTAGGGATGCGCAGCATCGGACCCCTGGAAGCGCAGTGCCGGGGGGCTCGAGTCTACCATAGACTTTGAATAGAAACTCAACTCTCTTGCTGCCCTTGAAGCGTGTGGTCTGAACACAGCATTATCCGGGATCCCAGCTTTGATCTGCCTCAAGGACCGCTCGGTCCTTTTTTATTCTTGTTTCTGTAATTCTTGTCGAGGCACAGACCACCACAATAACTTTCTCCTCCACGTCTCATCTCAGCTACATACAGCACGTTGTAGCTAGAACCTACTCGCTTCTGGAGAAAAGCTTCTGATTGGTTAACGCCCACATTTTCAGCAATCCCCCCCCCCCCGAATTTCCACCGCTCTGAGGACGAGCAGCTCCAGACACACCAGACACAGGGAAAACAAGGAAATGCTGCATCCAACACTTCTTCCGCCTGACAGGACATCGCTGTTCTGTAATTGTGGATTATATCTGAGCACTGGTGTCAATTTCCGCCTGGACCATTTGGTATGTGACACTTCCTGTTCACAAAGTAAAAACAGCACGCAGCTAAATGGCATGTCTTCGTCTCTTCATTGAGTCTGAATGATAATGTAACATAGTGTCAGAAGGAACTGAAACAGAAAAGTAAAGGAAGAAAGACTCAAACCTGAAGAGTGACTGTGACGGACAGAAAACGATGGAGAATATGGACGAAGGAGCCTCATCATCCCGGACAATGGCACGGGAAAGAACGCCGCCACAGTTAGCATCGGCGCCACAGCTAGTGCCGCCAGGCAAGTTAGACTTTGCCATTCTTTGGTATTGGCAGAGATGGATGAAACATTTTGAACGCTGCAGGATACTGCGCCTGGACTGGACCAGCAATCCCAGGAGTTTCAGGTGAATGCTTTCATGTATGCCAATGAAGATATCCTGAATGTGCTGCCATTGATGGAGACGCAGTCGTACCAAGTAGTAACAGAGGCTTTCAGATCACACTGCGTTATATTATGTTTGTGGGGCACCGGGTCACAGCAGACGGGGTGACACCGGATCCAGGCAAGGTCAAAGCAATCCTGGAAATGCCAAAACCAACCGGGGTTGATGGAGTGAGGAGAGTGATGGGGATGGCCAACTACTTGGGCAAGTTTTTACCCCACCTTGCCTCATACACCCGCCTGATCAAAGATCTGCTCAGTGAAAAGATTGAGTGGTGCTGGGATGCAGCTGGATTAAGCTCACCACGAGTGCTGGCCCCATACTCACCAACAGCAGAGACCTGTGTATCGGCTGATACTTCTTCTTATGGACAAGGAGGAGTCCTGAGCCAACAGCAGACACATGGAAAATTGGGGACCGATTGTGTTCATCTCCAGAGGGATGTCCAAGTCCGAAAAAACATTATGCGCAGACAGAAAAAGAGGCTTTAGCGGCCACGTGGGCCTGTGAATGGTGGTCACCATATCTGCTGGGACTTAAGTTAAAATTAGAGACTAATCACAAGCCTCTCATGCCACTGCTGAGCACCGAAGCACTGAACGAGCTCCTTCCAAGAGTGCTAAGGTTCTGTTTGAGGCTGATGAAGTTCACATTCGATATTGTGCAAGTGCCGGGAAAACAACTAATAGTGGCAGACACATTATCAAGAGCCCTCGTGAAACACACATTTACACAGGAGGAAAGACGCAGAAGTCAAAGTGTTTGTGGACGCAGTCATTCAAAGCCTCCCTGCTACAGAAGCAAGATTGAAAGTGATTCAAGTAAAACAAAAAGCTGACCCGGTCTGTGCAAGGCTCATCAAATACTGTCAAACTGAGTGGCCGCCAGATCTTTCCCCGTACTGGCCAGAAAGGGAAACACTGATGGTGGCAGGTGAACTGCTTCTTTGAAGCCAGATAATAGTGATTCCCCACTGCATGAGACAAGGATTCCTGCAAAACCTCTACAATGGACACCGGGGTATTGTAAAGTGCAGAGCAAGGGCACGCCAGTCTGTCTGGTGGCAGGACTGTCCGTCCATATCAGTCAACTGGTGGAGAATTGTAATGCATGTTCACAGCACCGAGCAGAGCACAGAGAGCCACTGGTCACCACGCCGGTACAAGAGAGACCCTGGCAGAGAGTGGGCACTGACTTATTCTTCTGTTAGAAAAAGACTTATGTTCTCATTGTGGACTACATCTCATGCTTCATCGAAGTGGCCCATCTCAACATAGCCTCTGCCAACACAGTCATCGCGGCTCTGAAGGACGTGTTTAGCCGCCATGGAATACTGGAAACAGTGGTGTCAGATAATGGTCCAAAGTACAGCTGTGAACTCTTCAAAGACTTTCCCACAGACTTTGGGTTCACACATAATATCAGCAGCTCAAGATACCCGCAGGCGAACGGGGAAGCTGAGCGTGTGGTGGTTACAGTAAAAGGACTGTGGAAAGGAGGAGGAGAGAAACTAAAGGCTTTGATGTCATACAGAGCCACACCATTGAAAAGTGGGTTCTCCCCTGCACAACTCCTCATTGGGAGACAGCTGTGAACCACTACGCCGCAGCTCCCGACGACTCTTCTCCTCCGATGGGCAAATATTAGGGGTTTTAGGAAGTTTGAAAAGAGGGTTAAAGAGAACCAACAACGTAAATACAACCAGAGATACAGAGCCCACCCCTTACCACCACTGCAGTCCGGCCAAAACGCGTGGCTCCCAAGAGAGGAGAAACAAGGGACTGTCATTCAACAGGCTACAACACCCAGGTCCTACATTATACACACTGATGAAGGACAATTAAGGAGAACCGCACACACATGCGCACACTGCACCAGCCACAACCTCAGATAACACCAGAGATACCTGTAGCAACCTCAGGACCAGGTAACACTGTAAAACACACTCTTGTCACCAGAGAGACTAATGCACAAAAACATTCTGATACCACAAACACGCCATATGTGACAACATCAGGTAGTATCACGCCCTCCACAGCATCTGAACTTGTAGAAAAAAGTACACTGCAACTGTTCTGAAAAAGTGAAAAAAGAATGTTAAGAGAACAGGCAGCCTGTAAATGTTTGTGAAATGTTCTATTCAGTAATGTGATGCAGGTACATTTAAGTTACCCCAGAGAGGGTTTGAGAAGATAATTTTGTTTGTGTTTGTTAATAGAGGAGGTCTTGCTTAAAAAGAGGAGGCGTTCTGTAATGTGGAATAAGGCGGAGCACTGGTGTCGGTTTCCACCCGGACCATTTGGTATGTGACACTTCCTGTTCACGAAGTAAAAACAGCACGCAGCTAAACGGCATGTCTCCGTCTCTTCATTGAGTCTGAATGATAACGTAACAATTGTGAGGTCCAGAGCCACGCGCCCACCGTAGACTTTGCATGGAAACGCGTCGAGGAAAATGAAAATGCCCTGGCTTATACCTTTGGACAATATATTTACACACACATGTATATATATATATAATATTTTACATTTCCCTGTATTTTACCTTTCAGTTGTTTTTCACTCTTTCAGCTTTTGGAGGCAATGCTTGTTGTGATACTGGGCTTTACAAAATAAACTTTACTGTCTCAATGTTTACACAAAAAAAACCATCCAGAAACACCAAAAACAATTTATCCCAGAGCGCCATAGATGGAACGATGGAAAGTAAATGTGCCATGCTACCCACCCATACTGCTTTGTCACTCAAAGGTCAAATACACATTAATATCTACTTTTTGGAAGCAATAGGAAACTTTTGGATTAAAAAAAGGGTAAAGTTGACAGCAAAATATTCAGAACAACTCATTCAATGGCTTTTCATGTTTTGTTTTTTTTTCATGACTGGTGCACGGAACCCTTCCATTTTTGACAGGAGAATTCAGAGAAAAATAAATAAAGAGTGCACAATCCACTTGCGCACATCCCTCCTCATGCACACCCGTTCCTCTGAGTGGGACTCTGCTGTAATTACCATTCAGGCCCCGGGTACAGATCTCAAGAAGGAAGTCTAGTCTGTGGTCGAGACAGACAGTAAGTGGGGCAGGTTCAAAAGCCCATAGTGATGTCATGATATGGGCCTTTGTGCCAGATGTACAGATTTCATTTTTCCATTTTATTTTTTAAAGTTTATAGGCCCCTTAATTATGATTGTTGGCCACTTATTTTTTGTGATTTTCTTTAGTATTTGGATAATGTAACTTTGATGTGTTGATATGTATTTGATGTCATAAAGAGTTGTGACATGCAAAGACAGTCATTCTGTAGAAAACAGAGTCCAGTGCAATGTTTTTGAGGTTCATACTAAAGTTAATTGTCCTCGTGACAATCACCTTATTTGATTTTGTATTTACAGTATACTTTTTGGACCATAAGGCGCATGAAGTATGTTCAGGGGGTCAAATTCCTGCTCAAAGAGCAAAAAAAGAAAGAAAAAATATGTATATATATATTTTTTTTTACAAAAACAATATCGCCACTATCACATATTATAATTTTTTTCGAACCGCAGGCACTGGTGATGGTCCTTCGCTTTGCGCTCGTCATCCACTTCCAAATGCGCATTTAGCGTTAGCGCCTCGTTAGCATCCATTCATTTCTATTCATTTTCTATGTGTGATCACTGTTTGTCGTGGCCAGGTGGCGTGCACACTGGGGACAGCGCTTCGCGCCGTCTTCGTGTGCTTACGCGCACCTCTGGGCAGTGCTCACACAAAATTACTTATCATACATTGGATCACAAAAATCCAAACCAGTCGGGTCCTAAACCTTCTGTACCGCTCTGCCTTTGAGGTGTTTATCAGGCTGTGCTGAGGCTGCCAACAACACTATAAATCACAATGGCAAGTTTTGAAGATTCCCACCGCTATGAGCAGGATGAGCTCCACTGTTAGTCTTAACCGACTTGTATTGCCATATGTTCATTCTTACAGAGAATTTTTTTTTTAAACTATGAAAAGGTAGAACATCAACACTCGCGCAGCAAAATAAGGTTCATTTTTAGGCTCCAAATGCACACGTTAATGTAAATGCATATTGTTATTATTTAAAGTCCCCTTTATAATAAGGTATTTGGTAAACAACATCATCGTTACTTGATTGCGAGTTAAAGAAAAAACAGGCAGTGCTACTCAGAAAGAAGAGCTTTATTAGCCCTGGTGTTAATCCTCCATCGCCCTCGGCCTCAACACCATCCCATCAGTCTCAATCTACAAAATCTGATATTCCTGCTCCACGTTAGAAAACAAAAAACAAAACAAAAACAGCTCATTTTCACAGAGAAAAAAATCCCAGAGCAGAGCGGAGCCAGGACACGCCTCCAACAATTATTCAAATCATTAGAATGATATTAACCTGGGAGAGATCCCTCAGAACTACTGCCTCCTCAGAAGAGCCGCCAGGCTAACAATGCTAACAATGCTAATAACTTATTTTGAGTCTGGTCACAATTTAAAAGAAATGATAATCAGCCGACAATACTAACAGGCGAATGAGAAGCTAACAGGCTGCTGAGACTAACAAGCTAATGACGCTAAAACTAGCGCTAATGCTAAAGAATGAAGCAAAGTCCACCCTTTCCTCCCAGTACAATGAAAAATGTGCAAAACAGGAATTAAAATGCAAAATTAATCAAATAAAAGTAAAGTCATCTTTTATTGAACGATAGCATAACATTAGGAGACAGTAAAATTTAAATACATCCTTTACTATTAGGATTTATTTTTATTTTTATGGCAAACGCATGTGCTCACTCAACGGACAGCTGCGCTACACTTTTAATTTACCAAACAATTATTTTCCATTAGAAATCAATAGCTGCTGGAGCTTATCTTGGTCACTTGGAGTCTTGGGTAGATGGAAAAGCTAACGTCTGAAATGGCGATACACAAAGCATATTTACTTAGGAAGAAAGGCTTACAAATAGAATACACTAAAACAAATCAATAATATTTTTCAGATTTCAAAATCAGTGATTTCAGGGCATTGTAAAATTGGAGAAAAATGTAGGTGTTTTTTTTTTTTTTTTTTACTCCAAAAAATGACAAATGTCTCAAACTAAATGGATAAAAGGGACTTTGCTTCTTACAATAAATGCCATATTGAAAAAAAACCCAAAGTAATATGCCAAAATGAACAAAATTAACTTAATATTGCAGAACTTGATTCGAAAGTTAAATCAAATTTAAAAAATCACAAAATAGCTTTAAACACTACAACTCATGTATAGATTTTTCATAACATCCCTTTTGAGCGCGACACTGGAAAAATATATATATTCTTTGAACAGCTTGATGGTAATCTTAAAAATAATAAATTAGAGCTAAGCGCTATTAACCTGCTAGCTTGTTAGCTCGTTTGCATGGCGGCTCCCTTCTCACAAAGGCGTACAGACAGGAGACAGATGATTAGCCTAGCAGTCTTGAATAATTAACATGTACTCCATTAAACAACATTTTCCAAATTTAACTTTCTTTAAAATAAGGTACTTTTATCTTTAACTATCGCAGCACCCTCCAGAGTGGAAACATGAAAAAACAAAAGACTTTAAATACATAGAGCCCTGTACAGGAGAACCTCTTATTATTATTACTATCATTATCTGCACACATACACAAAAAAAAGAAAAAAAACATCGACAGTACAGTGCCCCCTCTCTGTGGTCGAACGGAACAGCGGCAAAGGTTCCGACAATATTCAAATTATTTTACGAAACAGATAAAAATGATTCACCAAGAAAATATACCTTTGTCACAATAAAGTTGCAGTAATACATAAACAACCCACACGTGCGTAATATTATTCGGCGATATATATTTTTTTTCTCTTTTGTACAAGTTCTAAGCAACAGTGTGAAAAATTCTCAAAAAACGCCTAAGGAGCCAACTCACAATTCAGCAGCCATTAACCCCGAAGTGAAAAATACACCCAGACTTTATGTAACCGCGGGAAACACGTCAGCGCCAACTCCTGACGCTAACCGTAGGTTTCCTGGGAGCATAGCGTTAGCGTGAAGTCTGCTAGGAGCAGTTTGTTTCCAAAGTTAATAAAGTACATTTGCTATTCTAAAGAGGGATTGCAAAGGAGTGCTAAATGTTTGTTGTCCAGTAGAACAGAGGTTTGCATTCTGGCCTTGCAGCAAGGAGGTCCCCTGTCCGATTCCCAGATTGTGTTGGATGTTTGGAGTTTAGCGCAAGAGATCGGTCATATCAATGAAAAGACACAAAATAATTCAGTACATTATAAAGCTACATAATATATTGGCAAATCAAAAGACTGATCGGCCTTATGAGATTTAATTATTTGCCAAAATAAAAAAATAGTTCAATTTGACCATTTTAGTATTTTCTTTAAGTGCTGTATCGCTGCAATTTTATGAAAAAATCTATTGGCTTGACGCATGATGCCATGCAAGTTTCGAGGACTGCAGTGTGGGGTCTCTACTTGTTCCTGTTCCTATTAAAATGATCACCAAACCCGTTGAACTAAGCTCATTATCTAAACATTCCATGGCAAACAGTGAGTTCCAGTAGATGATCAGCTACTGCATGTAGTTGATGTAGGATGTAAACATTTCAGAGGAGACATCTGTTTAGTAAGATTCATAAATTTGTCATAATCCTAGATACTCACATTAATTTGATGAATTACACAATATAAAATAAATTGCACAGCTAATATGAACAAATCTACATTGTAACAACATACTTGTCTATAGTTAATTGTCTAATTTATATTTATATATAATTGATTAGCTTTTAGCTTTTAGCTTCAAGATACTCTCAGACCTTTCTAAACACAGACATTTCCTCCGCTGAAGTATTTACACCCTACATCAAGTTTTTGACACGCAGTAAGTGATCATCTACAAGAAGTCACTGTCTACTGGGATCTTCAGGAAATATGGTTATTCTAACAGGGCCAAGCTAATCTCCAGAGGAAATAAATGGGACAGGAAGTGCTGGCACTCACAGAGACAGTAGCAGACCATTGTGCAACAAGATAATTTACTCACATTAATATATTGGCATATATTACATTACTGTTTCTAATGCCTTCAGGTTAGAGACAGTAGCAGAGCCACATTGTGCAACAAGATAATTTATTCACAATTATTCTTTAAATTTAACGAAATAAACTGGAAATTTAGTAAATATATTGCAATATCATAAAGCTATGTTCAAGACAGTCATTTAATAGCACAACAGTACAGCAAAACACATTTGTGAATATGAAGTAAAAATTGATTTTTACGAGACGAGAGCTAAATTAATATTACATGATATTTACAATGAACAGGGTTCATGTTGTGATTTCAGATGGTGGAAAGGGACTTAAATACAACGCTAGTTTTTTTGTAAGAAATCTCCAACAAAAAAAGATATGTAGAACATCATTTAGTAGTGACAAACCTGTATATTAATGTTAAAATTCTGACAATTGTGCCCGCGTGAGTAAATAAAGTTACAACTTTTTCATAATTAAGGTGAGACAATGTAGGGGAATAGGGAAAAAAATATATGCAATGTGGAGATATCAATTTGAAACTTTAACTGGACATGATGTATGGCAAGTTTTCTGTCAATTCATGGTTTTATACAAAATTAGGCATTTAATGCGTAAAAAACTACCATAATTTCGACGATAAAATTTAAATAATGGATGGAGCCAAGTTTACAGTTTACACCCCGATAAAAATCAAACCCAAACCTGTCCGACCCGAAAAAATGGATCTCATTTTGCCAACCCGACAAAACCAAAACCCACACATTTAAAGACGCTGCGTGAGCCGTTCTGCAGCAGCTCTTACTCAAACAAGGGAGCGCCGCGCGAACTCGAGTTTACTTTTAAGAAATGTCACGGTTCTTGTAAGCACAAGAAATGAAAAGAAATTATCACAAGGCTTTACTTTTACCGCATCACGGACAACTCTGTTACAGGAGTTTGTAACTAATGTGTCTCTTCAGGTCAGTGAGTCAGAAGCTGTCACCGCATTATTTTATCTGTCCAGCATATTCAGCTGCATCATTTTTCATTCAACAGTCCCAGCCTGTAGCACGTGTGCTTTGGCACGGCCGCTGTGTTGTGCCCACGTTTGGAGTGTGATCGAAATCATGCAACAGACTACTTCTAAACTCCACGCAATGCGGAGAAAAACACGCTAATGAAAACTGGACATTCAACAAAACATAGCGTACTTTAAGTGAAATTTCTGGATACGAATGCAGTTTATGTTGTATACATGAACAATGCAATGGAAAAAAACATGAGCACTTTTTAACCTGACCAATCCACACCCGAAGTTTGTCATATTTGACGTATCCGACTCGTCTCAAAACCTAACGCAGACAACACGCTGTGTATATGGCACCACATCCTCTGAGGGGCATCACACCAGGCCAGTGATTGAATGGCACTGGTGCAGTATTTACATCACTGTTTTATAAATGCCATTGACAAAAAAAGCCTCATATTCAATGAGAAGAGTCAAAGTGTGTCAAAAGAGTGTCAGCGCGACAATGAGGAGACAAGGAAACTTTGAGATTGAGTTCATAATTTAGGGCATCACTTAAAAACACCCAAACATGCGGATATTGCCAACAATACATTGTGGCAGCGAGTGGGAAGGAGGACGTCAAATGTTTTCTTCATGCTAGGGGGGACCCCAACAGAAAATAATTGAGAAGCACAGGGCTAACCCTTAATTTATGGTTTTATTTTGTTGGTATAGTTCATACAAAGGTATGTTCAGATTTTGGATATCTTGTTTATTAATAAGCTAGGTATGAGTGAAAATATATCTAAAAAGTATTTCCCTTTGTTTTTTAGGCTTTAATGCTCATGAAAGGAAAATGATAACCCATTTGGATTACATATACATGTCCTGTGACGTACAAATCAAATCATGTCAATATTGGGGAGTGAAGGTCAGAAAGTGCCACTTTTGGTACCACTTTTCTGAGGCACACTTGCAAACAAAACCTCATAAAATACATGCCACAAAGGAAGAGTTTAGTCTTTTTTTTAAACTTTGGCACAAAAGCTAAGATGTTGAGATATTTTGTTTTCTCCTCAACACTGACCGCTACGAGAAAAACTAAAGCTTTCACCTGCATTGTCTTGAGTGAGAAAAAAAGTAATTGTGGAAATGAAGAAGACGTTCAACTTTGTGAGAGGTTTTGTTTCATGGGGATAAGCCTCAGAGATGGAACCACAAACCGGTCAAAACATCTGCATTATCAAGAGTGAGCCTCCTTGCTGCGAGGTACCACTATGCTGCACAAACTTCCAATTCAAATCCCAAACGTTTAGGCCCATGTCAGCGCAAAGGTGTTCCCGCTAATACTTAAACACACACTTTTATTGAAACAGGCACTGTGTCACTAACATCCCCCTTGCAGACAGCATTCACCCACCGTACAGGTCACAACACTCAGACCGGCGGTTAGCTATAGCAATGAGCTAACACACCGACGATGCTAAAACATAGGCAACTGACAACTTCATAGGTAACTTCTACAAACAATCGACAAAGTAGAAAACCGCACATTTATAACAGAAGAATAATAATATAACGTTGCACCGTGTAAGAAAATAGTCATAGATTTTCTCGCCTTTTTTATTGTTGTGTAAAATTTCGGCGGGAAATATTTTCAAAAATCCAAAAATATCAGGTTCGACCACAGAGAGCTCCGGCTTTTTCTTTATTTTAAATCGGCAATGCAATATAAATGTATTTCTCATAAAAACTAAAAATTACGGATAAAGATACAGGAATAAGAACTCGTCAATATCGTCAAACTGAAAAAACAAACAACATTGCACCTCCAAGATGACGACTTGTAAAATCCGAAAATAAATCACGAGTATTTTTCTTTTAGTACAAAAGACTCGTGACAACGGCATAGACCTTCGCTAATAAAACATCTCTAGAATAAAAAATAAGAGTCTGTCACATGCGTTAACATTATCAAAATAATATCGGATTGGTGACTCAAGACTGCTAAGCCCTAAACCGTTTGCTTTCATCGGAAAAAGGAACAAAATATAGATTACTA
>JAADKR020000003.1:297802-315162 GCA_011763505.2 Lythrypnus dalli
CATACGGGAGCGGGGTTTGAACCGCCAACCCTCCGATCTTAAGCAACCCCGCTCTACCATCTGCGCCACTGTCGCCCTATATGAGAGCTATTATATATATTTTAAGATAATTTTCTTGCACTATGGTTTTAATACAACAATCAGCGAAGTTGCAGCTAATTTTCAAATAAAATGTAAATGTAAAGGCGTTCTGTTGTGTTCATGTTCAGTTACTTGAAATAATTTATACTTAATTCGCTGAAAAAATTAATGCTACAGTACCAAGAATATCGTATCGAAATCTACTGTATCCTATCAAATAGTATCATTCCAAAAAAGCGATTTATGGTTTTGCATTGAATCATTTGGTGTCATAACGAAATGTATCGTATCTGCCAAAAACATTGTCACTCCCTTATACGATCAACACATACTCCTTTAAGATCACAGTTTTTCAAACATAATTTATCCAAGCTGCAGTCTGAGCAGAGATCCTCACACTTCCCTCTCCTGAGACACTTCCCCAGATCTTCTGAAATGTCTCAGAGACATCTTCATGCCACTGGGTCCTGTTTCGCCTCTGAATGGAATATATAGCAGATGCCCAAGCCTCAGCTGTTCTTCTCTATGTAAAGGGGCAGTGGCTCCACTTCAAGCTGGGTAATGTTCAATTTCTGTTTTGATAGCGGTATTTTAACAATACTTGGTTTACGGTACCAATACCTGAACTATGTTTTTTTTTTTTCAAAATCATTAAACACACAACCTAGTCTTTTATGCAAGAAATTGTCCTTACCATTTTTTTGTAATTTATTTGAGCTAAAACAAACAAGAAACTACCCACTAGGGGTTAGTGTAATGTGGGCGAGGCTCGCCTGTATCTGGGGTGAGTTTAGGGTCATGTGGGAGGGAGTCACCTGTATTTGTGGGAGGGTTGCGTCATGTGCGAGGGGCTCACCTGTATCTAGGCAGTGTTGTCACTTGGGCGGATTTAATGTAACGTGGGAGGGGCTCACTTGTATCTGGGAGGGTTTAGTGTAATGTGGGTAGGGATAATCTGTACCTGGGACGGGTTTGTGTCATGTGGGCAAGGCTCACCTGTACCTGGGTGAGGTTTCATGTCGCGGGAGGGGCTCACCTGAATCTAGGCAGCTTTGGTGTCATTTGGGTGGGTTTAATGTCATGTGGGAGGGGCTCACCTGTATCTGGGCAGGGTTCCACAGGTACGGCTGCTGTCTGTAATATTCTGCTAATGCTGCGGTGTAATCTGGCACCGAACTCTGCTGAGACGACTGGCCTGAAGGAAGCAAGTTACACTATCACAATCAGGCAAACATCTTCACACCAACATGCTACAGATGCTTATCATAAACATTCACTTAAAGTTGTGGTAATGTTGGTGCATGTTTGTCATCATTGTTCTAAATTTGAGCTGTGGACAGTTGTAGCTTTAACTTTAGCGGTAACTTGTTCTTTCAGACTTCATGTTAAAGCTGCGTCAGTGACCATGTGCTCACTCTGTTTCTTGTAGTAGTCTTCCCAGGCCTTACTGTAGTCTGTCATCAGGCTCTGAGGCTGGCTCTGCTGACCTGAGACCCAGACACACAATCAGTTATGGATCCGATCACTTTGACTATGACAACCTCTCATGACGTCTTTAAACGAATCTTATTGAATGTTAACTATCCAATAATAGTTACAGCTTATATTCATGTTTTAAAGCTTCTTTGAGCATGTAACAATCCATTCCGTGTCTATAATCAGTCTCTACAGCGACCCCAGGAGTAACTCGAGCAGCTTGAATGCCTCGTCAGACCCAACAGTCATGGCTTACCTGGATCCTGCTGCGGAGGGTTCTGCCAGGTCTGATAGGTGTTCCCCCAAACGCCGGTCAAGAAGGTCTGTCCACTGCCACAGCTAAAAATAAAACAATCATAGCATTACTGTTAATACTGTTAATAATACTACCAATACTGCTACTGCAGTAACCGCTTAGGCCCGTTACGATATTATACAAACTAGAGGTCCGCCAGCCAATCTATCAGGTCGATATGCGGAGTTTTTTACACATCGGCCTGAATTTTTCTTTAAAAGGCTAGGCATTTAGAAAGAAAGATAAAAGCATAAAGAAAAACAAAATGCTAAAGCGCTTTGAGCATACCAGCTGGAACGGAAAAGCTACATAAAATAAATAAATCATTATTATTACTAAGCTGCATTTTTCGGCTGACAAACTTTTTAAAAATCAGCATCGGCCTGAGAAAAACCAATATCGGAAAAGTTGGCACATTGTGTAAATCATAAATAAAAACAGAATACAATGAACTGCAAATCCTTTTCAACCTATATTCAATTGAATACACTGCAAAGACAAGATATTTAATGTTAAAACCGAGAAACTTTATTTGTTTTGCAAATAAATCATTAACTTAGAATTTAATGGCAGCAACACTTTGCAAAAAGGTTGGCACAGGGGCATTTTTACCACTGTGTTACATCGCCTCAGTTAATGTTTGGGAAATGAAGAGACCAATTTTTGAAGTTTTTCAGATGGAATTCTTTCCCATTCTTACTTGATTTACAGCTTAAGTTTTTCAACAGTCCGGGGTCTCCATTCTCGTATTTTACGCTTCATAATGTGCTACACATTTTCAATGGGGACAGTTCTGGATTGCAGGCAGGCCAGGGGAGTACCCGCACTCTTTCTATGAAGCCACACTGTTGAAACACGTGCAGAATGTGTCTTGGCATTGTCTTGCTGAAATAAGCAGGGGCGTCCTGGAAGTTGTTTGGATGGCAGCATATGTTGCTCCAAAATCTGTATGTACCTTTCAGCATTAACGATGCCTTCAAAGATGTGTAATTTGCCCATGCCTTAGGCACTAATGCACCCCCAGGCTATCACAATGGCTGGCTTTTGAAGTTGCTATCACAGTTCGGATGTTGCCATGGAGTGTCTTGCCAAACACGATGTGTAGCAAGCGAGCAGAGGTTTTTACAACCATCTTTAACCTCTCACTGGTTGCCTGCACGGTCCCCAGCTGCCTGAAGTCTGCCTCCATTGTACCCATCCCCAAGAAATAGTTGATCAGCAGCCTGAACGACTACAGACCTGTGGCTGTCACTTAGACTGTGATGAAGTGCTTTGAGAGACTGGTTCTGAGGCACATAAAACCTATACTACCTCCCAGTCTTGATCAGCACCAATTCGCATACAGAGCCAACAGGTCCACAGGTGATGCCATAACACGGCCCTCCACACAGTGTGTAAACACCTTGAACACTGGCAGTTATGCGAGGATGTTGTTTGTGGACTTCAGTTCTGCGTTAAACACACTTGTTCCAGGCAGACTGTTGTCCAAACTGCGCAGTCTGGGTATATTCAAGATTTTCCTCATATTCATGTCAGTAATCCAAATATTTCAAACTGATATCTTCAAATTATATTTTTATCCAAGGAGGTCTGCTCACAACTACTGTAACATTGTATTTTTTTTTCTTTGGTCATATTCAGATTTTACATCATTGATGCTGATTATTAAAGAGACAAATTTGGCCTTGATTAACCAACAGAGCGGACAGTGATGTGAACTCACTTCTGGTGCGTGGCTGGGCCCTGGGTAAAGGGACTGAAGCCAAACCCTCCGTTACTCATGATTCCTGAGCCCTGGAGAAAGAAACGAGTGTTCGTTACAATAAGAGGAAGCATTTTAAAGCATTTGTATGATCCCCAGTAGAGTCTAAATTGCCAACAGTGCACAACATCTATTAAAAGATCACCAAACTCCAGTAATTGTGGATTTCTGCGATAAAGACTGACCACATTCAAGTGAAAGTTTAACATTCATGGATTAATGAGTTATGTTTTATTCAACATAGATTCTACATAAAATAAGAAAGCAGCTCGAATTATTGCCTTATTTTTGCCTTAGGGGGAAGCTATCCATAATTTAACAGCTCAAGCTAATGGTAAGCGGCTAACTTTAGTGACTTTTTTGATTAAAACAACAGTCTTCATTCATACATGTTGTGTTTAGTTCAAAGACCTGGCGCTGCCTGGTCTCTTCTGATTCCCCCAGTGCATTGTGGTAGGGCTGCCCCGAACCCCAAAAATCCTTAGCCGACGAAAACAATGCCCTGAGGAGCATTAGTCGACTAAAAGGGGGCGTGGCATGGCACTGAAAAAACCTCTGAAAACATCAACTTATCTGATACAAACTGCCCTCACTGACACAAAATCACTGGGGCTTACAATGTAAACACTATAAAGACATGGAATACACACAAGTACAAGTAAACAGCACATTTATGTGTGAAAAGAGACATGAAGCTCACCATTTGGTCTTGAATCCAGCCACTCACTCCTGCATTCTACTGCTGCAGCTCTTCATTGATGTAGACTGCGTTTCTCAAACATCCATATAAAAAAATAAAGTGGTAGTTTATCTCTTCTATCATTGCCCATGATCTCAAATATCCATGAGGTCCTACAGCATGGTCTCTGTGTGCTACATCACCCTTTAGCCATGATGTAAATAAACCCATGTGCTTTATTGTGAAATACACGGCCAGTCACTTCCATGTCTTCCGTGTCTCATCAGACCCCTAATTTCTTCAACTTTAGCGCTGCACGGTGCACAAAATGGTTGGGTTCATGTTACGAATGGACGGACGTCCTCGTCTTATTTGCGGGGGGGAAATACAGAATGAAGCAGAGAAAGACCCACCGGGGGGGCGGGTCCATACTGCCGTGGCCCCACTCAACATTTTCGCTTTAAATCTGACATCAAAGCCAAGAGTGTCAGTGTAGGATCATGTCACTTGAGGATTATACAACTCGAAAGCTGTATAAATCTGATGCGCGTAGTAGCACGCTTCTGTGTACACTCTCCCCTTATTAACAAAGAAATTTTTCATTAAAAAAAAAAAATCAAATGTATATTTACTCTGAAAAACAGTGTCTGTATATCGGTTTCAATAATGATTTATTGTAAACTGTTAAAGACAGAAGTGCCACAAGCCTCTGGAGCCATGCAGACTAAATTGAGATTTAGTGTGTTACTAAAAATACTACTAAAATGATAAAACACTATAGTTGACAAAATTATAACTTTCCGCCGATCCATTAATGCTCAACTTAAACACTCTGAAATTTCCTTCAAAATGATGAGTTTTTATAAAGTGGGTGAAAATGTTCATGAGTGGAGTGTACCATTTTAGTCGGTCAACTAATTCGTCGATGTGGTCTTAGTAGACTACAATTTTTCATCAGTTGACTAAATGCACGCAGTTTTTGCATCAATTAAGATGATCTCATATTAGCCTGAATCTCCAGAGTCTTGTAGCACTTCTGTCTTAACCAGTTTACAATACAATTTTCATAATTGAAACAGATATACAAGGTTTTGTTTAGCATAGAGGAGAGCGGCACGGATTCAGAGGAGCGCTCTCCATGGCACATCAGCAGCTCCGTCTCAGGGACTTATGTCCTATTTAAGCTAAATTTATCCAGACCCTGAGTTGTTTCATCCTCAAGTGACATAGTTCTACACTTAAATATCCAATACATGAGTATGTCCTCTGTCAGCACCTTTGATGAAAGCACGTCAGATCGAAACCGAAAGTGTACCGCGGCAGCATGGACTATTAGTGCTGTGTCTTTCTCCTCTGCCTTTTTCTGAGACAAATAAGACAAGGACCTCCGCATAACATGAAGCTAACCCTTCACTGCACCCTACAGTGCAAAAGTTGAAGAAAGTAGGCAATCTGATAAGACACAGAAGACGTGTTTTTCTCAATAAAGTGCACGCGCGTTTATTTACATCATAGCGAAAACGCAATAGTGGCACACGGAGACCATGTTGTGGGACCCCTTGGGATATTTGAGATCTTGGATAATGATGGAAGAGGAAACCTGACACGTTATTTGGATTATATGGATCTTTGAGAACAGCAGTCTACATAGATGTAGACCCACAGCTGCAGAAAGCAGGGGTGAGTGGCTGGATTTGTGACCTAATGGTCAGCTTAAGGTGTCTTTTTACACATAAATGGGCTATTTACTTGTACCTCTATGTATTCTATGTATTAATATTGTTTACAGTGTAAGTCCCTGGATTTTGTGTCTTATGAGTGCAGTTTGGATCAGATAAGTTGATGTTTACAGAGGTCAGCATCATGCCATGCCCCCTTTTAGTCGACTTTTTAGTCCATATTTTGGCTCAGGGGCAGCCCAAGTGGAGTGGAGCGGAGCACTGACCCCGATCTTGTCATCGATGAGCTGCCGGGCCACCTCCATCTGCTGCGCGCTGCCTCTGATGGTGAACACCCGAGTGCTGGGGTCAGTGGAGGGCGGAGGGTTCCTCTGCAGCTCAACGTGGGCTCCCGACTGCTGGTTTATATTCTTTATGGTTTCTCCTCCTGCAGAGAGACG
Organism: Lythrypnus dalli; assembly: GCA_011763505.2. Classification (NCBI taxonomy): domain Eukaryota; kingdom Metazoa; phylum Chordata; class Actinopteri; order Gobiiformes; family Gobiidae; genus Lythrypnus; species Lythrypnus dalli. The sequence goes on from JAADKR020000003.1 coordinate 304,215, forward strand.
AACTGTGAATCCTCTGGATTCTCTGAAAACCTCCTCAGCCTTTGTATCAAGTACCCTGTGCCCTTCATCCTCTGCTCCATCTGACACCCTAATCTTCATCCTCTGCTCTATTGAACACTTCTATTCCATCTAACACTCCCCCCTTCACCCCCTATTCCATCAGACCCTCTTTCCTTCATCCTCTGCTCCAACTGAACCTCTCCTCTTCATCCTCTGCTCCCTTTGACACTCTTCTCTTCATCCTCTGCTTCATTTGACACTTTCCCGTTATTCTCTGTTCCATCTGACACCCTCCCCTCCATCCTCTGCTCCATCTGACACCTCCATCCTTTGCTCCAACTGAATCTCTCCCCTTCATCCTCTTCTCCATCTGACACTCTCCTCTTCATCCTCCGCTCCATCTGACCCTCTCCTCTTCATCCTCTGCTCCATCCAACACTCTTTTCATTCTCTGCTCCATCTAACCCTCTCCTCTACTCCATTTGACATTGTCCTCTGCTCTATCTGACATTCTCCCCTTCATCCTCTGCTCCATCTGACACTCTTCCCTTCATCCTCTGCACCGCCTCACCCACTACCCTTCATCCTCTGCTCCGTCTGATACTTCTCCGCTCCATCCGACACGCTCCTCTTCTCCATCTGACACTATTCCCTTCATCTTCTGCTCCATCTCATCCTCTCCCCTTCATTATCTGCACCATCTGACACTCTTCCCTTCATCCTCTGCTCTGCCTCACCCACTCCCCTTCATTATCTGCTCTGTCTGACATTCCTCTGCTCAGCTGACTCTCTGCCCTTCATCTTCTGCTCCATCTGACACTCCTCTGCTCCATCTGACCCTCTCCCCTTCATTCTCTGCTCCATCTGACCCTCTCCCCTTCATCCTCTGCTTTATCTGACACTCTCCTGTTTATCCTCTGCTCCACCTGACACTTTCCCCTTCATTCTCTGCTCCATCTAACAGTCTCCTCTGTTTCAAACACTGAAGTCCTGATTAAATCAGCCATGCTTCAACACAGACATTTTACACTTTAAAAGTATCATACACAGGATTATATTATACGAGACATTTTTGAAAATCGGCCAGATATATCTGCAGTGCATATCCTCACCAGCCTTAAAAAAACCAAGATTGGTCGACCCCTGAATGGAGTCCACGAAGTAAACACCAGCGGCTTGAGCGCATTTGGTGCATTCTGTCTGGGAACAATTTCAACTCCTGTGCACCACTGCCTTTCCAGTCTGGTGGGAATCTTTCTGTTACAAACTATCTCTGGAAAAGGAGCTTGGGTAACTCTCAAAACGTCATCAGTATGTGCAAAGAAACGCTCAGCCGAATTATGTGTAATACATTTTCACCACCATCTAGGGCGCAGCATAACACATAGCGAGTTTTCTTCTTATCATTTTTGCTTAAATGTCAGTGTAGAAAATATAAAAAAACAAACTTCATTAGCAATGCATATTTACTATACTTTTTCAGTTCCCATTCACAAATGTTGACATGTTAGGTATCCATGTGTCATACATCACACCCCATTACATTAACATGTAAACCAAATATGGTAATTTCCTTTCAGTGAGTGGCCATGCTACGATAGGCAGAGAAAATTCCACTACATCCGACGCATGTGCAGAAGTTTCTAAACTTAAAAGCACCTACATTTCTCCAAATAAGGTTTTCCTTACGCTCTTGCAGCAAGATCTGCACTTTTGTAGCACTTACAGACTTTCTAGTGTTGCACTTGATATTTTTGAAAGTTTTTTTCAGAGCGATTTGTTCATATCTATTTCATAGCCAGATTTTTTGAGTGGCGAAAAACAAGGTAAATTTAGATTTTTAATATTTTTTCAATAATAATTACAACAAAATCTTTGTAACCAATATATTTACAAAATAAACCCACACAATTAAGCTGGTTTAATCCACTGTTCAGATGTCATCGCTGAAAATATTGGCAATTTTGACCATTTTAGGCTTAACGAACAACTAACCCCCAAATGAACCTTTTTGCTGATTAACTGTATACATGGATGTCTAAGAGTGTAGTATACACATCTAGGTCATTAGCTTGACATTTTAGTGCATATTAGTTGAATTATGACTTTTGTGCTTAACAACAGCCGGTGTGGCGCCCTCTTCAGGTTAAAAATAAAAAAGTGATTAGGGCTAGAGTGTGCCCTTATGGACAGTATAATATTGAGGACCTTGACGTCTTCCAGCATGGCACAGCCGCGGCCCCACCCTGGAGACAAGCCTGGGGTTGGGGCTCGTATGCGAGCACCTGGTGGTCGGGCCTTTGTCAATGGGGCTCGGTTGGGGAAGAGACAGTGCTTCACCAAGTTCCTCTGGATTTTCAGAACAGGGTGGTGGTCCCTCTGTTTAAGAAGGGGGACCGGAGGGTGTTCCAATTACAGAGGGATCACACTCCTCAGCCTCCCCGGGAAGGTCTATTCCAAGGTACTAGAGAGGAGAACCCGACCAATAGGCGAACCTTGGAATAAGGAGGAGCAGTGTGGTTTTCGTCCTGGTCGTGGAACACTGGACCAGCTCTACATCCTTTATCTCGAGGGGTTATGAGAGTACGCCCAACCAGTCCACATGCGCTTTGTGGATCTGGAGAAGGTGTTCGAACTTGTTCCTCTTGGTGTCCTGTGGGGGGTGTTCCGGGAGTATGGGGTCAGAGGCTAAGGGCTGTCCGTTCCCTGTACGACCCCAGAAAGAGTTTGGTTTGCATTGCCGGCAGTAAGTCAGACCCGTTTCCAGTGCATGTTGGTCTCCAGCAGGGCTGTCCTTTGTCACCGGTTCGGTTCATAATTTTTATGGACAGAATTTCTCGGCGCAACCAGGAGCCTGAAGGGGTTTGGTTCGGTGACCACAGGATCTCATCCGTGCTGTTTGCTAATGATGTCATTCTGTTGGCTTCATCGAATCAGTACCTTTTTGTCGAGTTCTTTATAAACCAACAAAAGTCAAAAATGATGTCCAGAGAGATCCATTTATTCGCAGTTCTTTATACAGACGTGGCGTCGACAGCTTTTCAAGATGTTCTGACTCTCCCCCAACAGAGAGGTTTATAAATCCTTCACATCATCAAAACATAGTTAAAAACAAGGTCACTGTCAATGACAATCTCATACCAATGTTCAAATCTCCAGACATTCTGGCGGTTTTCTGATACCACTGTTCCAACATCCAATCAGCTGGAGATTTCTCGTGTCACATTGACCCTGCTCTACGTCTAGTCAGAATGCATCTTACAATTCCACATGAATATGACTTGAAGAGTAACAGTAAAGAATATATGAAATAAATGTAGAATAAATAAATAAATACATGATATCAAATCCCTTCATTCCCCTCTCTGATCACATACTCACATATGACTCGCATGGACTGGGACGGTTTCGGTATCTCGGGTTATTGTTCACGAATGTGGGAAAGATTGAGCACGAGTTCGGGGTTAGGGTGGATCGGGGCAACATCTGCAGTGTTGCAGTCACTGTATCGGACCGTTGCGGTGAAGAAGGAGCCGAGTCGAAAGGCAAATCTAAATGGTAAATGGTCCCATTTTATATAGTACCTTTCTACCTGCTTTAAGCACTCAAAGCGCTTTGCAAAGCTCGCGATTTGCCGGTCGATCTACGTTCCCACTCTCACTTATGGTGATCAGGGTAGTGACCGAACAGATGAGATGGCAAATACAAGCAGTGGAAATGAGATTCCTTCGCAGGGTGGCTGGGCTCACCCTTAGAGATAGGGTGAGGAACTCAGTCATTTGGGAGGAGCTCAGAGTAGAACCGCTGCTCCTTCACAACGAGAGGAGCCAGCTGAAGTGGCTCATGCATCTGTTCTGGATGGGACCTGGTTGCTTCCCTCGGGAGGTGTTCCAGGCATGTTCCCTCGAGAGGAGACCCGGAGAAGACCTAGGACACGCTGGTGGACCATGTCTCCATGCTGGCCTGGGAATGCCTTGGGATCCCCCGAGATAAGCTGGATGAAGTGCGCGTGTCTAGGGAACACTCGGCATCCTTGCTCAGATCACTGCCTCCACAACCCAGGTCCAGGATAAAGCGAAAGAAAATGGATAGATGGAAGAGTGTGCTGCCTTGCCTTTGGAGTCCTTTCGATGTCACCAAGTATTCTTGCAGCTGTGGGGTATAAACGTGGTGCAGTCTCACCCTAATTCGAAGTGAGTTGGAGTTGGAACAGCAAGTGAGCATCTTTGTATTGATTTTCAGATAATGATTGATTAGCATAGCATTTGGTGAGAGTCTTCAGCATAGCTTTCCCTCGCCCCTGCTGCACATCGCTTGGACCTCCGGGCACCGCCTTAATCGGCACACATTTCAAATTTTAGATTGATGAGGTGTCAGGCTCTGGTAGGGAGAACACTTTAAAATGCATTATTCTTATAGAACAACATAAAATGAGTGAAAACTTGCAATGCATTTATGTCAGAAAGCTGCAATATTTTCTCCCACAACAATCACGAATCATGTTAAAATGTTAAATCATCCCTAGCTCGCTCGCTCGCTCGCTCGCACGCAACTTATTTCCCCAAAAGCTCTGTCTCTGATGGACTCGCTTTAGTCCCATTCACTGCTGCTTCTTCCATGGACTGAAGCCTGTGCGCAGGAAATAGTTGGTAGCGGAGAGCGAAAGAATAAAAGGCTCTTGAGAAGCCATCAGCACGAGGTCAAGAGGGTCACCCCGCCACAATAAAAGCTCCAGTGAAAGAGATGTCAAGAGGGCGGACCGCCACAATAAAAGCCCTAGAAGCGGAAACACCATATGGGCCATGGCTGTCTGTGTCGATGGGGCTTTGTTAGGTATTTAGGAGTCATTATGCAGTTTCATTCACGAGACACTGTGTGCACAACATTAAAATCACATTGTCATAAGAGAGGATAATAATGAATAAAAGGGTTCAACTGACGCCAAAACAAGGATTTTACTGGGTTTGTAAAATCCTCATCAGCTCTAAAAGCAAGTTACATGACCGACTAATTCACTTAACAGATTATTTTATTTACATTTTGCGAATCTCTCCAACATTTTATTGGTTTCCTTTACTAAGAAAGGGACTAATGTACTAGTGGGAAATGTGTCTTGGTCTGTCATTAAAAAAAGAAAAGAAAATGGGGCGATAAACTAGATTACTGATTAAATAATTTTATAAAGATGGTGCAACTGTCGAAGAACTGTCTTAAAGGCGAGACGCTGCAGGTGATACATTTTTCACACTGTGGTCAATAATGAGATTGGAGCTAGTTTTCTCACTTAATATCTTGCTTTATTGATGGAGTAGAAAAAAGACAAAATTCTCCCTATATATGTTTGATTTAGTGAGTCACTTTGACTGCGGGCTATCATCTTTTCCCACACTTTCTAATTCACAAAAGCTGTACAATGCCAGTTTTCCAACTGAGGGATGAATAAAAGTTTTATTTTTCTTTAAAGTAGAGGTACCATTGTGTAGTTCTGCACGTGGGAAGCCTACTTTTATTATGCTTCCATTTGTTTTTTTGCCGTTTTCAGCAAGTTGGAAATCTGCCGCGAGAAACTCTTGTGACCACGGAGCCGGAGCGTCTCTGTACACATATGAGGGAGCAGCTCCTCGGATTTCAGGACTCTGCTTTCCTCCATGCGGAGAAGACTGAGCTCCCTGCGGACATGCAGAGGTGGAGGAGAGGTTGTCGTGGAGGACGTAAGAAGCGGAGATACAGGCTCTACCTTCTCCGCTCCATCTCCAACAATACCGAGGAGCGCGAACACCGTGAGTGCAGCCTCATGTGTTTCACAGAGATGTGGTTGAATGGACATATACTGGACTCTGTAGTTTCCCTGGGCAGATGTAGACTGGTGCACGCGGACAGGACTGTGGAGGGGGTTGGAAAGAAGGAAGGAGGAGTAGCTGTGTTTGTGAATGAGAGGTGATGCAACCCAGCACACGTCCACGTTAAAGAGCAGTCGTGCACGAAGTACCTGGAGCTGCTTGTTGTGAGCATGGGGCCATTTTACATCCCGAGGGAGTTTTCGCATACGATAGCATTTTGCCTATATGTCCCTCCCTCCCCCAAAAGACGCGGCCGCTCCACAGCTCTGCAACAAAGATCCAGACGCACTATCCCCGGGCCACAATACTGATCAGCGACGACTTCAACCATGCGTCACTCTCCGCCACCCTCCCAACATTCACAAAGTACGTGGACTGAGGAGGCCAAAGAGAGACTGAGAGACTGTTTCCATACCGCTGACTGGGACGAGGATGCGGGGAGACGTCAATGGCCTGACTCACTGCATCATGGATTATATCAACTTGGACAGCACCGTGCCTGTGCGGAGAGTACGGTGCTTCTCTAATAACCATGCCTGGATGACCCCCGAGCTTAAAGAGCAACTCACCCCCAAATCAACTTTTTCTGGCTGATATATTGTATAAACGGATGTTTAATAGCCTTGTCTACATGTCCCAGTCATTAGTTTGACATTTTAGTCGATAGTTGTTAAAGTTGTTTTGTGCCAAAAAAAGAGGAAGACCGACAGAGGAGCAGACGAGAGCCCAGTGGGAGCTCCAGCGGAGGATCACAAGGAGCAAGAAGGAATATGGGGGGAAAAAAAGCTGGAGAAGCTGGCCCAGAACATTACGGGGGCATGTGAAGAGGACTCAAGAACATTTCTGGATTTTGACAGAGCGCCAGAGCGACCTCTGATAGAGATTAGAGCTGGGCGGTTGAACTGAACTGTTACTTTAACAGATTTACACTCTTAAAAGATCTCCAGTTTGGTAGCACATGCTTTCCAGTATTATATGCAAGAATGTGTTGAACGTTTTCTCAAAGGGATTTGTCAATATCCGTTTTTTAGCAGATTTATTGAGTTTTGAGTCTCAAAAAACAAGGCAAATTGTCAACAAGGCAAAAACATCCATATAATTCAAATAAAGCAGTAGTTTATCTCTTCCATGGTTGTTCATGACTTCAAATATCCCCTGGGGTTCAACAGCATAGTCTCTGTGTGCCACAATCTCCCTTTTGCTGTAATGTATATCAAACCACATGCTTTATTGTGACATACGCAGTGGGGCACTTCCGTGTCAGACACCCCAATTTCGTCAACTTTAGTGTTGTACAGGTGCAGGGAAGGGTCGGCTTCATGTTGGGCAGAGGTCCTCGTCCTGTTTGCCCACTTTTGGGCCGGTAGATGATTATACAGTCCTGATCAAAAACTGAAGACCAGTTAAAAATTGCATGAATTAGCATTCTACACTGACGAATCATTAATGCCAATTGAAGAAATGAGAACAGAGACCGAAAGTTGTGAGCAGGCAATTTAACCATTTAAAAAAGGATTCAGTAATGAGTAGCTCTACCATTATTGTTGATCACTTCAGAAATTTGTTTTGCCATGCTTGATGCAATTGTTTCCAAAAGGGTAGTGAGAATGTTGCTCCAAGTGGTGAAGATGGCTTCACAAGCCTGTTTCAGCCCCTCCCCTCAGGGAGGAGGCTACGGTCCATTCGGATCAGAACCTCCCACCACAAGAAGAGTTTTTTCCCCTCTGCCATAAGACTCATGAACACTTAATAACTTTACACCCTGTCATGCTATTTGCACTGCTCTATTATGTCATTAAACCCCATTGCTGCTAATACATATTTGCACACCTTGCTGCCGTTTCTTTGTTAGATTTTATTTTTCCTTTTTACCTTAGTGTATATACTTGTATTATTAATATTATTTGTCTATTTTTACTGCACACATTTAGTCAGAGCTTTTCGAGATTCTATTATTTATCCTTCATATTTCATTTTGCACGGATGTACCGCAAAATATTCCGAGTTTGTGAACTCCTCACTAACAATGGCAATAAAGCAAATTCCATTGTTTCCAAGCCATCCAGCCACAAATATTCTCAATTAGATCAAGTTCTGGGAACACACTGGATTGTCTAAAAGAGTGCTGTTATTCTCCTGGATAAAGTCTTTGCCAGACAGGCTTTATGGATTGCAGTGGTGTCCTGATTGAAAAAAAAAAAAAAAAAAACAGTAAGTGCCAAAGAGATGAGGGCCCTCAGTCATGAGGGATGCCCACTGCAACATCTCCACATAGATGGCTGCACCCCAGATCATGATGGCACTACCTGCACTGTGCCACATGGAAAACATCTCAGGTGCCATCTCCTTGTCATGCCAATAGCGAAGTCATCAGGACCACCTCAGTTAACTTTTTTCTCATCAGAGAATAAAACTTTCTTCCACTTTTTTGAAGCTGTTCTTTCACAGATCCTCCAGCTCAGTGCCAGTCAATTTTTTTTGGGTTTACCACTTGTGTTTATTTTATTCCATAACCCTCTGTAACCTTGAGGGGAAAACAAAAGGACTGTCTTACTGCCTCCAACCTCAGCAGCGAAGGCACATTGTGAGAGGCCTTGTTTAGGCAGCTCAACAATCCTACCACGTTCAAACACAGTGAGCTTATGTTGCCTCCACCATGAACAGTGTGATTAAAGGAAATGACATGGAAGCCTATGGTCTTAACCTTTTGATCAGATGAACAGCCTACTTCTGTTAAATTGTTGTATTCAATACACTGCTTGCTCACAAATTTTAGTCTCTTGTTCCCATTTGTTATTTTTGCATTTTGAAGCTCCACTTAGAACCATTTTATGATCAAATAGTGCAGAATGCAAACTCACACATTTTTTTTAACTGGTCATAAGATTTTGATCAGGACTGTATATACAGTGGTTTTTAAAATAATGGCAGCCCAATGTGACTGACCAGCGTAATCCAGATTTTTTGTGTATTTTTTATTGCAGAAAACTAAAAAGACCCAGCATTTGTGATTTGTATACTCTTAAGGCCGTGCAATTGGGCAATTAGTTGAAAGAGGTGTGTGGGAAAAAAACAGTGTGGCATTCAATCAGTGAGGTCGTCACTTTTGTGAAGAAACAGGTGTGAATTTGGTGGCCCCTATTTAAGGATGAAGCCAGCACTGGTTGAATATGCATTTTTCTTTGAAAGCCTGAAGACATGGGTCATTCAAAACATTGTTCAGAAGTACAGCATACTTTGATTAAAAAGTTGATTGGAAAGGGGAGAACTGCAAACAATTATGGGCTGTTCAGCTAAAATAATCTCCAATGCTTTAAAATGGAGAGCAAAACCAGAGGCACGTGGCAGGAAACTGAAAACAACCATCAAAACCGATCTAAGAATAACCAGAATGGCAAAGGCTCAGCCAATGATCAGCTACACGAGGATCAAAGACAGCCTAGAGTTACCTGTAAGTGCTGTAACAGTTAGAAGACGTCTGTGTGAACCTAATCTATTTACAAGAATCCCCCGCAAAGTCTCTTTTAAAACAAAGGCATGTGCAGAAGAGCATTCAATTTGCCAAAGAACACATCAACTGAAGTGAGATTGTTCTTTTTGGGTCCACGGGTGGCAGACAGTTTATGAGACAACCCCCAAACTCTCAATTCAAACTTCAGTACACAGTGAAGACAGTGACGCATGGTGGTGCAAGCATCATGATCAGGCATGTTTCTCCTATTGTGGTGTTGGGCCTATTTAACAAATACCAGTGATCATGGAACTTCAATTTGATTTAACTAATGATATAACTCTCTTAAGTTCAACCATGCAAACGTTGTTTGGGATACCAAATCAAAGCCAAACGGACTGCTGGGAGGACATGTGAACATCAGGAGTATTTCCTCAAAAACTGACCAGGTGAAAACTACTTTCTGACTCAAACTTTGACTATATTTGTCTACCAGAGACCTGGTTAACCTCTTTACACCCGCCTCATTTTGACTGCTGTGCATACCGACAACAACAAAGAGCAGCCTTCTCCATTCCAAATTATAGCATATTTAGAAGGGACAGGACTACTGGCAAAGGTAGGGGATTTTTATTCTATGTTAAAGACAATACTTAAAAGGCCCTAAACTCCATTATTGAAAATGATACACGCCTGTTTAAAGACTGTTGGAATAAAGAAGTGAAAGAATTAAGGATAGCCAAAGCAAACTTTTTGATTGATCTGATAACTCAAGCTAAAGGAAATAACTATTTGTTTTGGAAATACATCAATACATCAATAAGCGCTCTTGTAAGGAAAGGTATGACCAAAAATATGGAATTAAAATTAATAGTAATTTGACACGAGATGAATCAGTGATAGCGAATGCTGTTAACTCATTGCGTGCCATTGACATCGATCGGCGTCAATTTGTTCCCATACGCTGCGTCGATTGGCGTCGGCGTCGGGATATCAGGCCAATACAAGGTATACTATGGGTCTGATGACATGTAGATGGCAGTAGTGTTCTCTGTGGATGAGCGATCATCATATAATTGTGGGAAGAAGACGATGCAGAGGGAGAAAGATGGCGAAGAGGAAGGTAGATAGTTATGCGCTCAAGCAGCTTTCGCTCAAACAGAGCATTGCCTGGCAGATGACGGTAAGACAGACTGCCGGGGGCTGCAGTGGCAGTGGCGATGGTGCCGGAGATCGCACATCCGAACCGCAAAATTCCCTCGATGAGCAACCCGGGACAAGCAGAGGGAGGCATGGACGGCGCCCCATGCGGAGCCAGAGCGCGACACAAACTCCAGCTCCCCCGAGCCGGATGAACCCAGCGAATCCGACCCTAACCGAATGTTTAGGTGTCAAAGGTGTCACCAAAGCAAAAAATATTAGCATCAAAGTCACTATTTGCTTGAAGTGTTTGTTTTCGCAAAAAGAAACAGGCATATCTGGTGAAACCATCCTATTTTCTACAGCCATTTACAGTGAACCCTCGCTATATCGCGCTTCATTTAATACGGCTTCGCAGATTTTTTTTACAGTGTTTTTTTTTTTTTTACAGTGTTTTTTTTACAGCGCATTCAGTGGAAAAAGACGCTACAGCGCAGCGGAGTCAGGACGAAGAGGC
>JAADKR020000003.1:324993-347180 GCA_011763505.2 Lythrypnus dalli
TTACTGCTCTTAATTGTGATGTGGCACTGAAATTTCCCCACTGAGGGACGAATAAAGGCTTTTCTATTCTATTCTATGAAGTACTGCACAAAAGGCTGGTAGTAACCAGCTACAGGGAGTGGTGAAGCACTACTGGCCAGAGAGAGCAGTCTTGAGCGTGCACAATGGACTACTACTGAAAAGCATAAGGTTGGTCATCCCTGCTAACATGAGGAATGCAGTTTTGGACAAGATACATGAGGGTCACGAGGGGGTGGCTAAATGCAGAGAGCGCACCCGTCAGGCTGTGTGGTGGCTGGGTTTAAGCAACCAGATATGTGAACTTGTTCTCAAATGCAGACAATGCATACAGCTGATTTGTTCACTCTGAAAGGCAAAAACTATTTGTTGCTTGTGGACTACTTCTCTAGGTATATAGAGATAGCCATGCTCAGCCCAACTCGCTCTGCTGATGTCATTGTACAATTAAAGTCAATATTCGCAAGTCATGAAACACCGGAGATACTGATAACAGACAACGGCCCACAGTTTGCATGTCAGGAAATGAAAGACTTTGCAAATGACTACTGTTTTGAGCATGTGTCCAGTAGTCCCAGGTATCCCCAAAGCAACGGTGAGGCGGAGAGAGCCGTCCAAACTGTCAAAAACCTTCTAAAGAAAGCCAGTGATCCAAACCGAGCAATGTTGGCCTTCAGAACCACGGCACTGGCTAATGGCTACAGCCCAGCACAGCTTCTCATGGGGTGTAGACTCTGCACCACCCTGCCAATACTTCCAGAGGCCTTGCAGCCATGCGTGCCAGATCTACATCAAATTTGTCACAAGAAAAAGGAGAGAAGGAAACAGAATGTTTCAACATAAGACATAGAACAAGAGATTTGAATAAACTGTTACCCGGACAATCTGTTTGGATTACAGATGCAAAAGCACAGGACATAGTAACATCCGAACACCAAACTCCATGGTCCTATCTTATCAGCGGACCACAAGGGACAATCAGAAGGAATCACCTTGTACCTATGGCAATATCAAAGACTCAGCCAGAACCACAACAGATCCAGTCAAATGAAAAGAACACAACAACAACAGAGACTAGCCTGGGCACGCCCATACCCCTCCTCCCGCTGCATTTCATTTCTCTCTGAGTCAGGGTCTGGAAACGAAGGTTAGCTTGCTACATGTAGCATCCAGTATATCTGGCCGTCAATCACAGAGCAGGGCCGGACAAGCCAATAACGGGTACTTTGCGACACTTTGAGCGTGTAGTTTGTTTTGCTTCTGTATCTTGTGCTACGTTCCCACCGCACGCTTCCAGGGCGGCGGGAGACTCCAGATTCAATTCAAACAAAAATGCGGACTCGAGTCGGGCTCTCTTGCGGCGCGGCGGGAGCTTCCAGTGCTGCTCCCGGCCCGCCGCGCGCAGTCTCGGCACGGCCAAGGCTTCCTGTCCATGCGCACCATGCACGTAGGTCCGTCTCGGACCCGCGGACCCGGGCAGGATCAGGGCAATAAATGGTAAAGGTTATTAAGTTTTATCATATTATTAAACCTGTAACTACTATGGTTGTCGGTGTCAGTAAGTCTTGCTTAGCATTGATGCGATTGGCTAAAAGCTTCGCACAGACGCTTATGATAGACACTTGTATCGGCCAATAAACGGCTCTGGACTGTCGTTAACCATGCCTCATTTTAGCCTCTTCCCCAGACTAAATCTCACTTGTGCTTTAGTCAGGTGTTAACCAGGCTAAACAGAGACTGTTTCTGAGCCTAAAACACAACAATTGCCAGGTGTTATTCAAACCAGGATTGGTAGAGAGGTGATCAAACCAAAAAGACTCGATTTGTGAAAGTTATGCATTATTCTTTGTGAATGTAGCGTTTGAGTTCTGAATACGCACACAAGTACAATTTGATATTGTTTTGCATTTTATGTCCAAGAGAAAAAAACAAAACAAATGTGTTGAATTTAATCCAGTTGAGTGGTAAACCATATTACTAGAGAAAATGTATTTTGAGTTTACAGCTAACAACCAGGGGTCATCTTTAGTAAGGGGGATGTGCTAGAATCCATAATCCATTGCAAAGTTGCAGCCTGTTCAATAAAGAGGCTCTGTGAAAGCACAACGCTGCTGTGATTATTTGCAAGGAACCCAACACAACAAGTGTTAGGGGAAACCGGAGCACCCGGAAGAAACCTAGGGGAGAACATGCAAACTCCGTAAAGAAAGATCCCGTACCGGGGGGGAATTGAACCCTGGACCTTCTTGCTGTGAAGCACTATGCCCCACAAACGCAACAATACATATACATATATAGTTTCATAACATTTATTCAAACAAAAGTGAAGAAAAAAATTATAAAATGTACAACCTTTGAGCAAAATATTGTGCAATTTCAGACAAAACTGCAGCTGAATGTTTGAAACCATATTTTTGTATTTCGGACAAACTGGTGGTGTAAAAACAAGCTGAGCCATATCAGGAAATTTAGATTTTTTTTAAAGAAATTATTTGAGTTTGAAGCATCTTTTCAATTAAGGAACTAATTTTGACACAATGTATTTCAACACCGTTAATGTTTTTGATATTGTTTATTTTTCAGGTTTTGAGCCAACAAAAAAAATACCCAATCTTCACAATAGCATGTTTAAAGAATGCACTTATACAGTGTGTTTTCATAGATATAAACAGAGAACTAGTTTCGAAGGGCATTTTCTCAAAATGTATGTTTCTCACATTTTGGCGACAATATTTCCACTAAAGAATATCCTACAGATTCCAGAATTTGCAGTTGTATACTTAACAATATTTAGATTTTTTTTTTTTTTCCAGAGGGATTAAAAAAAAAAAAAATGTAACCCCTAGCCTGATTTATTGAGTCATCGAGACAGCTCCAGGTTTGAAATTTAAACATTTTTAATACCTTTTTTATGCCCTCACGATTACAGGCCAAAGGATATATTTTCCCCTCTTATATTGCTGATGAGTAAAAATTAGGGATACACCGATCCGATATTGGTATTAGATATCAGATACTGGGGAAAAAAGACTGAATCGAATATCAGTTCCAAATATCCAATACTGAAACAATACCTGTTTTGGCTCTCCTCATTTTAAAATGAAACTTTCACCATATTAATCTACGGTAATGTTCAAAATAATAGCAGTTCAGTAGATTCTCAGGAAACCAACAAGACCCAGCATTTGTGATATGCAGGCTCTTATGGCTGTGCAATTGGGCAATTAGTTGTGTGTACAAAAAATAGTGTCTGCCGTTAACGTTACTAACTCAGAGCTATTTTGTGCAAATATTTTTGTTTCTAGGATTTAGCGATTGTTTGAATCACTGAACTAATATTGTATTTAGTTGTATGGCCACATTTTTATAATAAATGCTTCAAATCTGTGTAGCATGGAGTCAACAAACTTGTGGCAGCTTTCAGCTGTCATTCCACTCCAAGATTCTTTAAGAACATTCCACAATTAATTTACATTTCTTGGTTTTGATTCAGAAACAGCATTTTTGATGTCACTCCACAAGTTCTCGATTGGATTAAGGCCCGGGGATTGGGCTGGCCACTCCATAATATCAATGATGATGGTTTGAAACCAAGATTTTGCTCATTTACTCGTGCTTGGGGTTGTTGTCTTATTGAAACAAACATTTCAAAGGCTTGTCCTCTTCAGCATAAGGCATCATGAGCTCTTCAAGTATTTTGACACATGCAAACTGATCCATGATCCCTGGCATTTCATAAAAAGGCCCAACACCACTGAAGGAGAAACATGTCCTTATCATGATGCTTGCACCATAATGATACACATCATGTGGACTGTGGCTTCAGTCTGGGGGTTGTCTCACAAACTGTCTGCGGCCCATGGATCCAAAAAGAACAATTTTACTCTCATCAGTCCACAAAATGTTCCTCCATTTCTCTTCAGGCCAGTTGATGTGTTCTTTGGCAAATTGTTACCTCTTCTGCACATACCTTTTTTAACAAAGGGACTTTGCAGGGTATTTTTGTAAATAGATTAGCTTCACACAAAACTCTTCATTAACAGCACTTGCAGGGATCTCTGTCCGAATATCTTTGATCATCCTGGAACTGATCATTGGCCGAGCCTTTGCCATTCTGGTTATTCTTTGATATGTTTTGGTTGTTTTCCATATCCCGCCACATTTCACAAGTTGGAGATCATGCTGAACAGCCTATAATGGTTTCTACATCATAAGTTCTCCCCTCTCCAACAACCTTTTAATCAAATTATGCCGTTCTTCTGAAGTGTCTTGAATGGCCCATTTTCCTCAGGCTTTCAAGGGAAAAAAATGCATATTAAACAAATGCTGGCTTCATCTTTAAATGGGGCCGCCTAATTCACACCTTTTAATTCACAGAATTGATGACCTCACTAATTGACTGCCACATTGCTATTTTTTTAACATGCTTTAATACTTTAAACTAATTGCCCAATGTCACAGCCTTAAGAGCGTTCATATCACAAAAACTGGGTCTTGTTGGTTTCCTGAGAATCCAATGCACCTACTGGTCACTTGTAGCAATTAAAAAACAAAAAACAAATCTGGATTAATCTGGTTAGTGGACTTATTGGACTGCTATTATTTTAAACACTACTGTATATTGGTTTAAAAACTAAACATTTTAAAGCATAGTCTGACAAGTATGTGAATTTTGTCTTTGATCAATTTCTTAAAAAGTGCTACATTTAAAGCAGGTTTGGACCATCTTGAAATTGGAACAAGCTTTAGTTTGTTTAAAATGAGACAAATATACTTCTACACTTTAACAAACATACATTTAAAATAAGACAACAAAAAAGTCAAAGGTAAAACAAATTGTTCTTGTTCCATGAACAAATCTACACAAAATCAGCACAGATTTGGATAATTCAAGGATTTTAATTTGGCATGATAAAATGCAATACTTTAATATTTTTAGTTGTTTTAGACTAGGGGGCGACAGTGGCAGATGGTAGAGCGGGGTGGCTTAAGATTGGAGGGTTGGCGGTTCAAACCCCGTATGTGCATCCTGTTGTTGTGTCCTTGGGCAAGACACTTCACCCTACATGCCCCCAGTGTTGGTCCACCCTTGTAATGGAACCAATAAGGCCCGGCCTGGAGTGTCGTGAGGCCGTCCTCCCATGGAGCCAGAAGGGGCTGGTGCAATGTCTCATGGGCAGCTAGGACTGGACTAAGAAGATGAATGAATGAATGAATTTTTTAGACATGGTAATGGATTTAAAAATAAAAAAAGGTGACATTTTAGGGGTTACGAGTTTTTCCACAATTAAAGCGCTTATTTTAAAATAAATCAAAATTCTAAATCCCTCCAAAATAAAATTTAAACAAGGCTGAATCACTTTAGGTTTCATCACAGAAAATATAAGAGAAGCTGTCAATTTTAATGCATACAATCCCTTATTTTTTATATGTTATTATAAGACAGAAAAATAGCTTTTCACATTTTTGCCAGTAATCTAAAGCAAATGTTTAAAATGCATATCAACAATATAAAAACTTCCCTCTTTAAATAGGCATTTGGTTCAAACCTGGCGACACAGAAAAGGCCTAGTCCCGGCATCTGGTTTATGAGTTTATTTATGAAAACAAAGGAACTCAGAAAATAATCCATCATTAATTACATCGATCTACTCAGTCTGCTGCTCCGGCCGCGCCCACGCCACGCACTTCACCCACAGCTTCGAGACCTCGGTCCAGGACGCCAATGGTTACCTTGTCTACGCCACAATATTCACTTTATTGCCACACATTCAGAGACGGCAGCAACATTTACAACCAAAATGTAGCAATTACAAAACCTGAAGAATGATGCTTATTTTATGTTGTCAATCGAATTAGGAGTGTGCAATAGAGAAAAAAAAAGCTCTTAAATGTCATGTCTAGACCATAATTTTTCCTCATTACTACACATTTATCAGCTGTGCATTTTCTTCGATAGTTTCTACAATGGCAAAGCACCAAACTGTCATTTGACTAAGATTTTTGACATTGTATTAATTTATAGATCAAGCAAGGTATACAACACATTTTGATAATTATTGCTCACTTAATGTGTATCTACCACTGCGCAATCACTAAATTCTTCCATGTGATGGAGATTTTTTGACATTTTAATGAGATCACAGACCACAATTGGATCATTATTGCGCACTTGTAAGCTGTATATTTCCTTTGATAGTTTCTACCGTTGCACAATCACCGAGTTCTTTCATTTTAGTGATTTTTTTGTACAGCCCAAAACAAGAGAATAAAGGAACTTACAAGGAGCTGCAGGAGTTCAGTTTCAGACATGATTTTCCAAATTTAGCTTCATTTTAGTCTAGTTTTGCACGCAATTTGGTGAAGAAATGAATTAACTTGAATTGAATGCATTAAAACTGCAATAATACAACATTCAAACCATTCTTTTTGCATATTGCAGTGAAATCTCGAAAACCGAGGCGTCTCAAATTTGAGCCGAGATCTGTTCACCGTGTGGTTCTAAACATGTTTTGTGTAAATATTTGAGAGTTCTGTGGACGCGGCGTCAATCTGAGCCCGTTTTCTGTCTCTACTTACAGCTACTATACAGTGCTCAAAACATCGGAAAGAACCAACGGCCGGAGTGCATGCAGTACATAAACTCACTTTTTTTCATTTTCTTAATAAAATACAAAAAAAACATCATCAACTATTATTATGCATCGACCTCAACTAAAAAAAAAAAAAAAACAGAGGAGAAAACTGTGACGCGCTGTTTGTCGCTCAGAATTTAACTGAGCGTTAACGAAAGAGTCCACATCAAACCAGCGTCACGCAATATTACATTTAAATTCACAAAATCAGCTTTAAACTACTGTGGGGCACGACTTTGACGTGAAACAAGTTGATTTTAAGGCAACAAAATTACACTTCTGGCTTTAAATGAAAATGATTTGGAAGAAAAAAAAAATGGGCACACATAACAGCAGTCTAATAGAAATGAAAATGAAAAACCATTGAATTCTTAAAACATGATATTACATGCAAACTAAAAAGTATTGATATTTTATAGTGTTAGATGTATTATCAGTCATACTGCTGCACAATACATCAACAAATTATCATAATTGCAAAATTTGTTGAGGAAATATCATATATTCCAAACTCATTTAACAAGACAATTTAAAAATGTGCTAAAGCTCCATTTTGGCCTTATTTTGGTCTGAAGTTACTATTTTTAGTGCTACCGTGCAACCGTTTTTGATCAAAGCTTAAACGTTAACAGCCTTAGATTTCTTTAAAGGCTCGTTCAGATGTAATTTGATAAAACAAGATGATCAAAACTAGGATTTTTGTTTAAGCAGAGTTCACTAAATCGATACAGCTGGATATTTCAACATGAACACAAGAAAAACAGGAATTATCTTTGTTGTAACGCCTGCTGGATTAATGCAGAAATGTCCAGCTGTGTCGATATACCAGACTTTGCTTTTGAACTTTCCTTGAAAATGGAGAGTTCTAGCTTGGATTTCTTTTTCTTTGTTTAATTTAAAGACATGTTATATGGAAATTATTGAGTAAATTGTCACTATATTCAAGAAAGTTTTCCAACAAATAAAAGGTCTAAATGTCTTGCATGGAAGCAGGACGGCACTGGTGAAAAACACTTAAAATTGTAAGGAAACAAAGCGTTTTCTTGACTTAAATGTGGAAACGGCTGCGAAACGCATTACACCTGTCTTTTCCAGCTTATCACCATGTTGTTAAGTGCAATCAAATCATCCGTTTAAAAAAAAAAAAAATACAAGCTGCGCAGTGAATGTTGTGTATAACTTCCTGGGGCTAAACTGTTTTCCGTTTTTGCTTTAAACTCGTGTGGAGTGAGCGTCTCGCCTGAATACAAAATAAAATATAAATATTTTGATGAGATTTTTGTTTAAAATTAAATTTCTGTTTACAATCAAAGGTATTTTAGACTGACATTAATTTGACGTGTAACTAATGTCAAAATTGCACCAAATTCTGGAAAATTTGTGCGAACAACTTTTCACATCCTGCTTCAATACTTTGAATTTATGCTAAAAGTGCTAACAGGAAGTTTCCACGACATTCCGTGCGAGCCAAAATTACGGAAGAGGCCGAGCCAGATTTTGAAAGAATAAAACCAAGTACAAAAATGTCTTCGTTTTCCATAAAGCAGGATCAAAAACGTTACAGGAAATGCGACATAAACGTCCAAACAAGATCATGATTTATAGATAAAAACAAAAAAGATGACCAAGAAAATAAAACAAAGGCAAAGCTGTAATAAGCGTGACATTTAATAATCCAAATCCTTACAAAAGTAAATATTTAAAAATATGAATCGATCGCACAACAGAAAAAAAAAGATTTGACAGAATTTCTGCCATGAACTCTACTTATTACAGCTTTGAGTTATAAATAATATAAAAACCACAGTTAATATTACAAAAAAAGTTTTAAAAAAAGGCCATAATCTTCTATTCCCACTTGATCAAAAAAAAAAAAAAGTGTTTTGTTAAAAAGCTGCACAATGTATCGGTCAATTATCATTATTGCAAGACATTCTTTTACGAACAAGGCGTTAAAACAAAAATAAACTGGAACTTTATTATGAATTTCCCAATTGAATTCAATTTTTAGCAATGTTCTCGTCCTGATTTAGCGTTTTTATGTTAATTTATCACAATTAGTGTTGGGATTTATGGCTCTTATAATTTGTAGTTTTGACCACGGTTTAAACAAATTAAAAATGTATGACATGTTTTTTTAACTTGTAGAAACCTTAAAAATGTTCGATCAACAACAAAAAAACCTCAGAGAAAAGGTCAAGGAACAAGAACGTGTGAAAAACTCAAATCATTTTCAATGCGAAAGGCTTTCACTGCTGTTCTGGGTAAATCTACTTAAAACGGAACAAAAAAAGATATGTCTGTTTTACATAATCGAGATATCGTGTCATGCAGCCCCATTTCATTACAACATGAAGTGGTTTATTTAGATCAAAATGCATTCAAATTTAGAAAGAGAAAACGTGAGAAAAAAAAAAATCTGACGCTGATTTCATTTGGACATTTTCGATCCAAGCTCCGCAGTCCATTACGTTTAAAGTCTTTGTTAAAAAAACAAAAACAAAGAGGGACACAGACAGCGGCACGACGACACACGGCACACAGCAGATAAACTCATGTAGTGTAGTTTACAAAAAAAAAAAAAAACGCACTTTTTTTTTTCCTTAAATTTTGTTCTTTTTTTCTTCCTCTTTTTGCAAACAATTGAAAAGGGATGACCTCTTGAATCCCGTCGAGAGGAGGCGACCACGGAGTCTCGGAAATCGGCGAAAACCAGACGGGGAAGATTGGTTTTTCCGGATCTCAAACCAGAATAAGTCTGTAATGGCTGGGCTGCACAATATCAGGGTTTACGCAAATTCAATTCTATAATATTTATTGCAATTTTTATATCAGATTATTGTACTATTATTGTATTATTGTTAATGGCAAAAGGAAAGCAAAATCTGCTCAGTGGATATTCAAAAGATATTCAGAAGGAAACTGGCTTTGAATACTAGCACATTTAAACCACGTATTTCGATGTTCTAAGCACAGCCAGAAATGTTTGCTGAAAACAATTTATGGCTTAACAAATGTTTAGTTGGTGAGTCGCTTGTGCAAAGACTGGTTAGTGACGGCTGAGCAAAAACAAAAAAATCAAATCCAAATTTAAGGCATTAAATTAGAAACAATTACTTTTATGCTCTTTTAAGGCCCTTAATATAATGGCGAATTATAAATTCCTAGTGCAAAAGATTATTATTAGACATATTTTCCCAGTTTTTTTGCCTTAATGTGTATTGAATTCGTATTTTAAGTCTTGTTTATCACAATATTAAAGTCATCAAAATTGCATTATTCTCCATATTGTGCAGCCCTAATCACTTGAAAGGCCTTTATTGCATTCTTTTTAATGTCAACACTTTGACACTTTGGGTATTTTGAAAGTTAATCCAATGAATTATAACACCTGATTTGAACTCGTATTCCTTGTTCTGATTCCCGTCATTTCATCTAATTTTGAAATCCTTTTGTCAGAACCCAAGTTGTGAGACGCCGTTGTCTGTGTCGAGCCAGTTTCATTTGAGTTTTACGTAAATATCCCCCGGAAAAAATGAAGTGAGATGCAACAGTGCACCACTTTTCTCCGACAGGACAACTCGCATAAGTGTCCAGGACTTCGTGAAGGGCTGGGCAGAGCTCGGGGTGACGGTCTTTTTCATAAACGTCGCAATTAACAGCACAAAAGAAAAGAGAAAGTTACGAAAAGTTTGAGAAGATGACACGACACAGGGCTTTTCTAGTAGCTGTTTTGTGAAGTAAATGTTCACAAATCGAAAGCCAGGATGATGGTCCATTCCCTCGTCTTCTCAAACATGGGGCAGAACAGATGGAACAAACTTTTAGACTGATTCTCAAATGCACAAGCACAACATTTGGCAACAGCTTTCCAAAGGACCATGCATTTCAGAAAAGATTGTGAGACGCCCCAAAAAAATGTATATATATTTCAAAGATTGTTTTCAATTATACATAGTATAAATTAGTGTTGTCATGATCCTACCATTTCACACTTGATTTCAACACAAAGAAAGAGGTTCTTGCTTTCTGATAATGAGCAATTTTACTTTTCTAAAAGTCTGTGAAAGCCTCGAAAGGTTTGGTTTAGTTCAAAACTGGGCTTAGCATCAATATTTTTGACAAACCTACTGTAAACAGGCCTTTGCTCATGATTTTGATGCTTTTATAGGTATTAGCTTTAATGAAAGTGGACCACAGTAAGGGGTCTGTAATCCCAGGACAAAAATCTCTTCAGATTGGCTTCGTTCGAAAGGCTCAGACGCTCATTTAGTCTGTCACAGGAGTTTTGAAATTTGGGACAACTTCTCCTGAGAAGAACATAAATTAATTAAACCGCAATATCGGTCAACTTTTCACACATGTATTTTACCGCAGTGTTAATTATGACGTGTTTTCATTTGGCTTTTGTCTTTTGATAAAAAAGTTTAGTTTTAGCCAATGAAAGTGTCACATAAGCCAACTTTACATACACATGACTGTATTCAAACACATTTAACCATGTTTGTTTCCCGTTTGTCCACATGAACAATGCACAGAACTTTCCATTTGGAAGTGAATTTAAATGATATGAGGTTTCATTTCTCTTCACTTTTAGTCCCTTCTTTTTATTTATTTTTTACATTTAACGAGTTGCAAAAATATCTAGCCTCATTAACTACTTTTATTTTGGCCTTGAGTAAAAAAATAATAATAATAATTTCACTAAAATTAGTTTGAGATATTTAAGACAATGAGATTACCACCGGGTTGTAAGCAACAAAGTTAAAAAAAATCTTTGACATATAGATTTTTTTTTTGGGCTTTTCTGAAAGATTCGGACTCTGAGTGTGTTCCTGCAACATCCTGGTCTGCTCCACACTGAGCGGTGAAATAAAGCATGTAGAGTAAAAGTGTTTGTAAAAAATAATAAAAGCTGTCTGGCCCGGCCCAGCCCTGCTCCTGGCTCGTGATCCGGTGTCCGTGGTTTGGCTGTTTCCTCTCCACAACGAGGTCCCGGCGGTGTATTTGTGGCCTCCAGCTTCCTCTCCATGGCGAGGTCCCAGCAGTGCGTGAGTGGCCTCCGGGTTCCTCCCCGTGGAGCAATCCTGGCCTCCAGGTTCCCCTCCATGGCAAGGTCCTGGTGGTGTGTTTGTGGCCTCCGGTTCCTCTCCATTGCAATGTACCAGCGATGCATTCGTAGCCTCTTGGTTCCTCTCTGTGGCGAGGTCCCAGCGGTACGTTTGTGGCCTCCGGTACCACTCCATGGTAAGGTCCCGGTGGTGCGTTTGTGGTTTTTGGCCTACCGGGTTTGTGGCCGTTCGGTGTGGTGTTGCTGAGTGGGTGGAATGTGGTGCGTTCGGGGGTCTAGTTCAAGGTGGGGCTACTCTACAGGGTGTATGTACAGAGTCTTTCAGTCTGTGTCGGAGGAGGAGGAGCTTCCCGTGGACGAGCTGTCATCGGACGAAGAGGACGAGCTGCCGCTCAACCTGTTGGCCCCGCCCCCCGAGGCCCCGCCCCCCGCTGCTTTCTCTGCAACGGGACGGATGCAGCAGATGAGAGTGAGTCAAGACAAATACTGCAATACACAAACTTCATAAAATACACACCGCAAAGGAAGAGTTTGATCTTTTTTTACTCTGCCACAAAAGCTAAAAGTTATTAAGGAGAAAACTAGGTGAAAATCTCAACATTGAAATAAAATTTAAATATTCAGGAGAAAACTTTTGAGCAACATAGTGTGTCTATATCCATCTGCCAACCTACTCATCTGCATCTTTTCATGTCATGTAATGCTGAGGCCTCACGTGCTGTACTCACGCATGAGCTTCCGCTGCTTCTTCTGGAGGCAAGACTTGACGTATCTCTCGAGTTCGCGCAGCGTGGAGGGTTTTAGCGTCTCGAAGTCAATCTCAATCTCGTCAGGGTTGGAGTCTCGCAGCGAAGGCTCCCGGGACTGGATGATGTGCACCACCCGACCCAGCTTCTCTCCTGGCAAGCGGTTGATGTCGAGGCTCAACTGCCGCTTCTCGTCGTACGTCATGGGCAGAGAGGACTCTTCACCCTCCTCGCCGTTCGCCGAGCCACCCTTACCTGCCTTTTTGGGCTGTCTGTGCGGCAACAGGGGGAAGCATTTGTTAAAAGGGAGACCCAAAGTAAGTGGAGCTGTAGCTGGTTTAAACCTGTACCTCGTGGCGGTGACGGTGCTGTTAGCCTTCCGCGCTGGCGCCTTCTTCTGATTGGCCAGTTTGGGCTGCGCGGCCGTGGCAGGTTTTTTCTTCTCCTCTTCCAGCTTGCCCTTTGATCCCTTGTCTTTCTTCTTTTCCTTGTCCTTCTTCTCTTTCTTCTTCTTTGGTTTGGAGACGGGCGCTTGCGAGAGCACGGCGAGCTGCTCGTGCACTGCCTTCAGCTGAGACGAGAACTCACTTTAGTACAAGGTCACGATCGATGTCAATAGTTTCAGCTTCGCAACATCAAAGATAGACTTCGAACAATAAATATCACAACAATATTAATGATAAACAGGTCACACAAAAGATTACAGACTACATCTTTAGCAGTTTCATGGTGCATTTTAGAGTGCTAGACCAAGAAGTTATTCCCCAAGTTTACCAAAACCTAACACTGTATGGGCTTTACTAGCAGGCAGATTAGGCAAACATTATTCATTCTGATACAATTGTGAAGTTTAGCTGATGCTCTCTGGGTAACTGTTTCAGAAAAGCACCTAAAAGTTCAGTCGGAGTATTTTTGCTATTAAAATGTTTGAAACAGATATTTTTAGGTGGTTTATAACTAATGGGTCAACTCTTACAATTGTTAAAAGTGAACAGCAAGAAGTCAGACATTGGTTTGCCGTGCAGGTATGGCTGCACAATTAATAGATATTGAATCGACATCGCAATATTAATTACTGCAATAATCTAACTGCAAAAGTTGAGGGTTTTTTTCTTTTGTCTTTTTCTACCCTTGTCTAGAGCGTTTGAGTGATAGACGTGTACCTGTACTATCACTTTTTGGCTGCAGCCAATCAGCAGCAACGA
This sequence comes from Lythrypnus dalli, assembly GCA_011763505.2. Taxonomy (NCBI): domain Eukaryota; kingdom Metazoa; phylum Chordata; class Actinopteri; order Gobiiformes; family Gobiidae; genus Lythrypnus; species Lythrypnus dalli. The sequence continues at coordinate 338,669 of JAADKR020000003.1, forward strand.
TCCAGTTTGTCTGCTCTGCAGTGAGTAAACAAACAGCACTTGTGTGTCTTTGTGCGAACGGCAGAAAGTTTGAATAGTGACTGCAATAAATGGTTGCAAGAACATTTCCTACGACACAAAAGGATGCACATATTTTTTTACAGAAAAGTGATGTGGAACCAGCATGGAAAGAAAAGTTTGCAATCCGATTTAAGTTCTCTGTTAACAACCAATAGCTATTGAACCGATTCCAGTTGTCAGGTCGTTTTTATCAATGATTACTGTCGAAGCTAAAATGTTAATAAATGTGTACTGTGATGTATAACAGCAGTTTTGGAAGTATATTTTGCTGTCAAAACTAATTTGCATGAAAAATATACAGTATAACAACAAAACCACAAATCAATCAGAATTTCGGTCTGAAACTTTGTAATTAGGGATTGTCAAAATTGTCCAGCCCTGAGTGGGCATTGTCAAAATACATTTTTGTAAAATATATCACCATCCGTCTTTGTTGAGATACGTGTATTGTGCTGGGAACCATGTATTGCAACACTTTGATTCCACACTGCCAGACATGAAATGTCACAGACATCTGCACTTTTCAAAAATGTATTTAATTTTGTATTTAATTTATAACTTTCAAAAGGTCATCTTGTGCTTGTGCAAAAGAGACAATAATCAGGGTAAATTATCGCAGTTTGCTATAATAAATAATGTCAACATATTGAAATATACTGTATTGCAATACACATCATATCGCCCCTCCCCCGTATTAGAATATGTATTGTCTCGACAAAAGCACAGTCCCAACATCGTGGGACCATGCAGAATGGTGCTGATTTAACCTGGCAACAGTCAGATTGATATTACAGCATCTCATTTACGCAGCAATATCCATCTGGGAAGGCACCGATTGAAACTGCTTGAAAAGAGGATGGATTTTTGGGGGTTGTTTGCTGCTCATTGAAACTCATATTAGTCAATTAAGGCCAAGTCTCAAAACACTTTTTAAATGTTACTTGCTTGACTGAAGTAACGTACCTCTTATTTTTCCGTTATCACTGTGTTATTAATTAGTGTTAATAGAAGTGAAAATACCGCCATGTGATTGGTCTGAAACCCCAGGGTAGTTGAGCCGAAAATAGGAGACTGGGCTCTTTCAAGATGAGTTTTTGAGAAATCAACACATCTTGAGGGAGTGCAGGGTTAGAGCTTATTGCTTTTTAACCAAAAAATTAAAGCAACAGTTATAGAAATGTTTCTGTTTGTATCACAATGAATGGGCTTAATCTGCTCCACTATGACCCAACACCACAGCTGATTACACCCAACTGTGACAGATACAGATTCCCTTGGTTCACTTGCAACATAAATTCTTGTAATTTTGGAGTGTATGACCTTAATTTAATTTAGAGAAAAGTCCCACTGTGATTCAGAATGTCATTACAGATAATTTACAAGACAAATTTAAGTTGCATTAACACATAAAAAGGTCATCAGTCCCTCTCTTTTGCAGATCAGGGTCTTTACGATTGCAAAAATGCCAAATTCATTCTCTATCACCACCTACTCCCTGTAAAACCCCATTCAAACTGAGTCCTACCCTGTGATTGGTTGGTCTGTGATTGTCCCCTCTGCGATTGGCCCGTTCACCCACCTGCTCCTGGAGCTCGGCCAATCGCGTGGCTCGCTCCTCCTCAGAGTCGGACGATTCGTCAGAGGAGGAGTTGTTGCTGGTGTCGGAAGAGGCGGTGGATTTACTGACCACAGGAGCGTTCGACTGGACTGATGCCTCCAGACCCTCATCAGGGATCTTTGCGAAGCGCATCTCAAACACGTCCTGGAGACGACAACAAAAGTGATGTTAGACCAGCCCTTCACAGGGTGCATGCGACTGTGGGGAAAATACTTTTTGTGTCGTACTGAGGGAGGTCAAGATCAACCTGTTTTACAATTACCACAACTATAAAAGTTTGGAAGCCACAATTTAACACTGAAATGTCTAGTCCGAAGTGCAACGCGAGGTTCGGGAAACTGCACGGCTCCCTTCCGGGAGGCAGGACATCAGACCTCACTCTTTTCTCTCCCACTGCAGCTCGAGAAAGTGTCCCGAGGATATCAAAACATCTGACAAATTAAACACGCACAGAAGTTTAAAAACAAATAGCCCAGACTAATTAATGGCCTAACAATAAAAAGAACAATGGGCTGCAATAATATTTGTATTAATGCTATAAATAGAATAACTAATTCAATTATATTTATTTTTCACGAACAGTTATATATATTTCATACAACAATTATTAAAGAGAGCTGTCTCCGCCCCTCACAAACTTTTGAAAATTGCGCTACAAGGGGGCGTTGCCTGGAGGACCATTGGGCTGATGAGGGGGATGAGAGTTCGGCATACTTTGCTATGCTATGCTCATAGATCGCTAACCTGAAAATTGATATAAAGGGGCTCGCAATGTTTGCTATTACTCCTCCAACTTGCTCCGAGGGCTGGTGAGTGACTGAGCTGTTTTTTTACCGGACAGCAGTCAATCAGAAGGACTACTCGAAATTCAAATGCAGTACCCATTTTTCACCTGTAGATGGAGGTACACGAGACGGTTTTCAGCACAAAATAACTTTAACAACTTTGCACTAAAATGTCAAATTAATGACTAGGACATGTATAAAAGGCTATTAAACATCCGTGTATACAGTTTATCGGGGGGGGGGGGGACAGAAAATGATTGAGAAGCACTGCGTTAGACCAACAGTGTCCGCTACAACATTGCAACGAGAGGTTAACCCATACGGGCTCGTATGTGCCCGAAGTGCACCACCGATGAGGATTTTTGCCCATTTTGAATCAGGTCTGGTACTTGTATTGAATATGGGACCAGACACTGTAAAAATACAGGATAGAGTATCAATTCCAAATATTTGATACTTGAACCTGATACTTTGGGCGACACGGTGGCGCAGCGGTTAGCGCTCGTGTTTCACAGCAAGAAGGTCCGGGGTTAAATTCCCACCCCGGACAGGGCCTTTCTGTGCAGAGTTTGCATGATCTCCCCGTGTCTGCGTAGGTTTCCTCTACCACTAAAAACATGTGCAATAGGGATGGGTGAATGGTGTGTGAGTGGTCGGTGGTGGTTGGAGGGGCCGATGGTGCAGATTGGCAGCCTCGCTTCCGTCAGTCTACCCCAGGGGAGCTGTGCTACTAATGTAGTTACCACCACCAAGTCTGGAGTGAACAAATAATATATAAATGTAAAAGCGCTTTGAGCATACCAGCTGGAATGGAAAAGCACTATATAAAAAAATATATATATATTATATTATATATATATATATTATATATTATTATTATTATTATTACTATTATTATTGAACCAATACCGGTTTTGGTTCTTACTAATGATGTAACAAATCATGAAAAAACGATCAAACATAAAGATCAAAATGAATTTAAACTGCTAAAAATATGAATTAATAAGGATCAAAATTAAGCACAGTATGCAAATGAGTCACATGCTTGCTCTAGACGTCATTGTGTTTTGTCGTATGACTGCCCCTGGGCCAAAAAAATCCATGGCGCTGAAAAAAACTCACGAAAACAGACAACTTATCTGACACAAACTGCATTTATAAGACATAAAATCACAAGGGCTTACACTGTAAAGACTATTAACATATATAATACGTAACAGTACAAGTAAACAGAGCTTTTGTGTGCAAAGAGAGACATGAACCTAACTATTATCTCTCAATCAAGACACTGTTTTATGCTGCAATAGGTCTACATCTATAGAGTAATCCAAATAAAGCAGTATCAAATATCCTTGGGGTTCAACATGGCCTGTGCCACAATCTTCCTTTCGGCACGAGGTAAATAATCACTTTATTGTGAAATACGCAGTCGGGCACTTCAATGTCTGACTGCTTATCAAACCGCCTAAAATTTTCAACATTAGTGCAGCGAAGGGTCGGGTTCATGTTAGACAGAGGTCCTTGTCTTATTTCACCCAGAAACAGGCAGAATGAAACGGAGAAAGACACAGTGCCACAATAAACTAAATACAAGCAACAGAGTGTTTTTTTTTTAATCAAATGCACGTTTACATAAATTTTATACAGGTCCTTGTACATTCAAGTTACCAGCAAAATAACACACAATATAGTACCCAGTGTGCCTTGGAGGAGATGATACAATTTCAGCTGATCGCCTTCTCCTTCTTTATTCAATTACTTCAAATCAGCTTTTGAAAAGGAGTAATGTGAACAATAGGTAAATCCAGCGGACAACACAGCTACTTTCTGACAATCCTATGCTTTACAAAAGCCACGTCTGGTCCGGTGTTTTAAGAGTGCACAATGTGGGGTTTTTTTTGGCTAAAAACTGCATTTGTTTCTGCCTAAAATCATCGGCTGCTGAACCCCCCGAGAGCACCAAGCTAAACTCCACCCACTTTCCCCTTGCGTGAGCCAATGTGCGAAGATTTGAATACAAAAAACAAATTCAGTTACTGATTATATATCAAGTTTATTCTTAAGTTTATTATGAACAATGAGACAAATTAAGCCATGCAAACTAGTTAAAAAATAAAAATAAAATTAAAACCACAAGCGTCATCGAATGGCCCTCGCGGGCCGTGCCAACGCGGCCTCCCCTCTGTAACTTCACAGAGGGCGCTAACGCGGCCACTCCATGTTGTAGCTTTTTTACTAGCCAGGAGTGGATTTAACCCTTTGCATTAAACATACAAACTGCAATTTTGGCCTTTCTTTTTTTTTAATTATTTCATTCTGTAGAGGGCGTCATAGTCGCCCCGACGTCATCTATTTTAATTTAGCAGCAGCGAGCGGCCCTTACGGGACCGCACCTCTACATTCCATGCACCTTTTGAAGGGACTATATATTCTTCTAGAGCAGGGGTTGGCACTCCTGGTCCTCAAGGGCCACAATCCAGCAGGTTTTGCACGTTTCTCTCTTCCAACACACCTGATTCAAATGATCACCTCATCATCAATCTCTGCAGAAGCAAGAGAGCAATCCTAATAATTTGAAACTGGTGTGTTGGAAGAGAGAAACATCTAAAACCTGCTGGATTGTGGCCCTTGACGACCAGGAGTGCCCACCCAAATTGTGAGTTTTCGAGTATGTTCAGGGGGTCAAATATACATATTATACATTTTTGGAAAGCTTTCAATGAGCCCCCTAGCCTGGGAACACCCATACCGCTTTCGCGTTACATTTCATTTCTCTCTGAGAAGTGGTCTGGAGAGACGGACAACAAAATCAGTTTTCCGGGATCCAATCACAGAGCAGGCAGGGACAAGCAGATGACTTCTACTCATTGAGGTTGTATTTTTTTATGCCTCCGTATCTAAGATGGCAGCAGACATGAAGCTCTCTTTCGATGCAGCTTCAGACCATGAAATAAAAATAATAATTAAAGCCGCACGCGGCGTTAAAGGCCCTTGCCCCTGGCGCAAGTCCCTCCGTTGCCACCGCCCTGATGCCATGCTCCCCCAGTGGCACAATCACCAAGCTACACCATCGACAGGGCTTGTATCCGTCTGCAAATCTGTTTATTTAGGACAATATAGTTGATAGTCTTCAGTGGGTGGCGCTATAGCCTGGGTCATCAGTGTGGTAATGTGAATTGGCTTATCTGGTGTATGAGTAATGTAATTTCCAAGTAAATCGGACAGAGCATGTGTGAAAAAAAGAATATGCTATTGTTGAGACATTTGCATTGACCATGCCCACATCTTAAAAAATTTTGTAATGTAATGTGTAATATATTTTTTGGTTCGGTATAGTGTGTAGAATATACTTGCAAAAAAACAAAAATTGTCAAAACTGCAATTTTCAAGGTATAAGTTGGGGGCGCTATAGTGATGAACGATGATGATTCATGAGGCTCAATCTATTCAGGCAGCGGGTGACCTTGTGTTCACCAAATATCAATGAGATTGAATAGTAGGTGTGGCTGCAAGGTGTGGTCTAAGATCCAAACGCAAAGAGGTGGACTTCCAAAGGGCGCCACAGAGCCAGTGTTTCATGCATTTACACGCAAACTTCCAAAACGTAGATTTGTCTCCACCAGTGTTGATCTGGCTGTACAAACATGACTTTTCATTATTATATAGTCGGTCAAAATTGGGCTAAAATGTGGGAAGATGATAAGAAAAGTCATGGCAAGGAATTTTCAACCATTTTTTTTTCAGGCATAAAAACAAAAGTTATAGTGACGAGTCTTTGATATGCTGTTCCCCATCACAGAGAGGGCCTGTGTGATTTTATTTACAAGTGTATCGCAAACGGATTGTAGTATATGAATTTTTAAAAACAAAATTTGCGAGGGCGCCACGGAGTCATTTATTCAGCGAGAAGTTTTAAATGGATGTCATTACGTCAGGCTTGCGATTGTGTATACGCCTTCTATTGGGACCATTCCAATCCAACAAACATTGTAAAAGATATTAGCCATCTAAATTTCTTTCTTAAAACTACCTGCTTAATTAAAAAAATCTTATGGCCACGCCCACCATGATATGAAAGATCTATTTGATCAAATTTGATGGCACATACATTTGGGATAATCTGGCCAAATTTTGAGGTTTTTCTATGAAAACGAGAAGCACAGATGTCAAAAGTTCATGGGGTATGATTTTGAAAGTTTGAGGTTCCAGCCAATATGGCTGACTTCCTGTACACTTTAGGGCAGGGCCGCAAATATAAATTTTTACTTGTCCTGACTTGGTGTATGCTCATGCTGAGCGAAATCTGTGTATGTTGACATTTTTTGTCAACTCCAATGGGCCCAATGTAAACTGCCTCTTTGAGGGGGTGCTGCCGAGCCATCTTTTGACATTTTTTCTCACGGACAAAACTCAATATTATAGCTCACATAATACTAATTTTTGGCTATTCTCACTTGCGAATCTGTGTATGTGTGCTAGGTGAATTTTGCAATTTCGGGCTCCTGACGTGATTACAATTACAGGTAGTCACTCGCGGGACACTACATGTCCCCAGCTCGGGCCCAATAATAAGCCGTGTTCTTCCTCGTCTGATTTTCCTCGCGCTACAACGTCACCAGGTAAAACTGATATGATTGGCTAATGGTGCGTTCAGGGTGACTGGGAACTGAGAAACTTCCAACTTCCAACTGAGAAAAATGCAGCCACTCAACTGGGAAATATGTCCACATAACATCGCATTAGCTCCTGTTATAGCACTAGCCCTAGTGTTTACATACGAGTTTATTCAGCCAAAAGGCTCTGAGGTCGGGTCTTGTCATTTACAAGTGGGGAAAATCACAGTCACCAGTCGCCTGGAACGCACCGTAACGGCTACGTACAGACGCTTATGACAGACACTTGTATCGTCCAATAAACGGCTCTGGACAGTCGTCATTCATAGATATTTCAATAATAATACTTTTTGTAACATTTGTGTTTGGTAGTGTGCCGTGTTATTTTTCTCATGTAAAAGGAATGCCTTGGCTCAAAAAATGTTGGTAAACACTGCTTTAAACAATCATCAACCCGTTTTGCCCTGCTGAATGGGCCACCTGAGGACACTAATTTGCCAAAATCACACTCACAAGACACCTCTGTCCATTTCATTACATGTTTGTTAGCCTTTATAGCTTTCTTGGTATAACCTTTGTCAGCATGTTTAGGTTCAATCAAATCTAATCATTTGACCTTAAGATGAGCTGAAGTAGCTGCTGCCAGCTGTTTGGCTCTCCAACGTTTTAGTTTATAGTTGATTAGAGCAACTGAGGTTTCTGCATCAATGTTGATTGGGGCATTGTTCAGCAAATCCATGTCATACTTGGTCACAAAATGCCACTCTCTGGGTCAAAATCCCCAAAACCATCCATCGGCCAGTGATGGAAGAAGAACAGCTGAAATCTACAAAACATTTCCCTTATATGCAGTGACCACAAATTTGAAAGCAGGCCTGTCAAATCCAGCAAAGCAGAGGGATCCGTCTGAGTGACATCCTGATAAAGTGGCTGCATTGCAGTAATCAAATGCTCAGTTTACAGGATCAACGTATGTGATGAACAGATATGTTTCAATCAGCTGCACATACTAGAAACACACTGATAAACTCCACATAATGGAAAGCCCTCACATTACATGCAAGAGATTTGGTGATTGTCGTACTTCTCCAGGGATTCTGGAAGGTCTACTTATAGGGACAAATACATATACAATAATCAGTTATGATCATTTCATATATACAATGGGCAGTGAATATAAATGAAAGTGCTTGGAACATTTTAAGCCTAATTACACCTCAGTTGGACAAATCGTTTTTAAGATATACCGTATTTTCGCGGCTATAAGGCGCATATTAACGTCTTTTTTTTTCCTCCAAATGTGTGGCGTGCCCTTTCGTGCAGTGCGCCCTGTGTGTTGTTTTTACTGCGGACCTGGGAGAGAACACTATGAGAACGTTAAAGGGGCAAGTGTCCCACAATTGCCCCTTTAACGTTCTCATGGTGGTGGGTTGCGT
>JAADKR020000003.1:347280-358231 GCA_011763505.2 Lythrypnus dalli
TGCGCCCAATGTGTGTGTTAAATACAGTAATGGCACACATAACTGAGCATGCGCCTTTTCGTACGGTGCGCCTTTTGGTCGTGAAAATACGGTAGCAATTTAGGACAAACTAAAGACATGTACGTTACTAAATATTTTTTAAACGGTCCATCCACGAGTTTTTGGAATCTATAAAAAGATGGTGTCTCATGTACAGATAACATAATTCTGTGCAAAAAAAGTACTTTAGAATGATCACCCCCCACTGATGTGTGTTAAATAGTTGAGATTGTAACGTACAGTATGCGTTATGAATCGAAGCCAGTTAGTTTGCAAAAAGGATCATTCACTTTTTTCATTCACAGCAGCCACTTTTAAGAACATCTTTTAGTGTCAGTTGCCAGATACCCAGATACTCAATTCTTAAGTATTGCTATTGGAAGTAAAAAAAAAAAAAAGTTCAGTCTGCAAGTAGTTGTAGCCGTTTTGTACAGTCTGTACAGTCAGTGTATTGGGGCATTTTTCCTTACCTGTAGTTTGCGGGCCATGGCCACCACCTCATGATCTGGAGGGTTATACTTGTAGCAGTTGGAAAACATTAACCTCACATCAGTGGCAAAACTCTGTGGGTCACTGTACTCTCCTTTGTCCATCTTTTTCTGTATGGGGGAAAAAGAACTTGAGTTAAAAGGTACACACTGCAGGCAAAACACTTTTTTTTTGTTGGGACACACAAACTGTCACCTACTCTTAACAAAAACACCTAATCTTCACAATAACATTTGTTTCTTCATAGATTTATATAAGAAAAAGTAATTTCAAAAGCCATTTCTCTAAATGTATTCTCAATTATCAGATATTTAAGATCTTAAGTGTAGATATTGTGGGGAGTAGTACCTCCAAACTCCAAACTTTCCAGTCTTGTACTTAATATTTTAATATTGAATTAACAGCCTGATTTATTGAGTTTTGAATTTTAAAAAAACAAGGTAAAATTTTATTTCTTTAAATTTTTTTCACTTGTAGGTTCCTTTAAAACTAAACAAAATGTCAAAATCCCTTCTGGATAAAATCTTTGTAACTAAGATACACCACACTGCCAAAAGTAATCACAATCCTGCCTCGACTCGCATATAAGCTTGCAAGCTAAGCAACTAGAACAGCTTCAACTCTTCTCGGAAGGCTGTCCACGAGGTTTAGGAGTGCGTTTATGGGAATTTTTGATCATTCTTCCAGAAGTACATTTGTGAGGTCACACACTGATGTTGGACCTCAGTCTGCGCTCTAATTCATCCCAAAGATGTTCTTCGGGTTGAGGTCAGGACTCTGTGAAGGCCAATCAAGTTCATCGAGACCAGACTCGGCCATCCATATCTTTATGGACCTTACTTTGTCATGTTGCAAGAGGAAAGGGGCCAGCTCCAAACTGTAAAAGGAACTCTGAATGCTACAGCCATTCAGAGTTCATTTAACTAGTATTAAAGAGCCTAGCCCAACTCCTGAAAAACACCATAATCCCCTCTCAACCAAACTTTACACTTGGCATAATGCAGTCAGACAAGTACCGTTCTCCTTGCAGCCACCAAACACAGATGGAAATCTGTAACGTTAGTGATTGGAACACCTGATTCTGATCATTTGGATGGGTGTGCAAAGACTTTTGGCAATATAGTGTATCTACAAAATAAATCAATTAACCCATTATGCGTCAATCCATTGTTCAGATTTTGTCGCCGAAAATATTGGCAAATGTTGGGTATTTTAGGCTTAAAATGCCTCATCCCTATATAAGAACAGAAAATGACAAAACTCACAATACATTTTTGTCATATTTATATCAGTAACAGTAAAGGTTTCAAATTTATGTCTCTACAGTTTCACCATCAGCATCCATCCCTTAATTGCTTACTTTCACTTAACATCATTTCCACTACATCCGGGACACTAATTTTCCAGATGGTGATCAGACAAAGCGAGCTAACCTGCATGTTTTCAGTACAGTGTGGTGCGCGACGCCTTATGCTTGTGCTGTATTTGGTTGTTCTAACCATTCCAATCAAGAGAAAGACAGAAGTTTCTTTAGAGTCCCAAAACCAATTCATCACAAGGGTGATTTACCAAAAGAAGAAGAGAAAGAAGACTCGCAAACTTGTCTTTGTTGTCTAATGGAGCTGAGTATGCAGCGATCACTTTGTAAAAGGTAAGAAAATATTTTGAATTCACTGTGTATATAGCTTGCAATTCCATCAAACAAATGCGTTGTTGATTTTTCCTTGATATACAGCACTCTATAACTAGGGTGATCAAACGTCCTCCTTTGCCCAGACATGTCCACTTTTTACGTCCTGTCCTGTGCGGGTTTTATATATTCACGAAAATGTTCGGTGTTCTGTTTTTCATAGGACCATGTAAAAAGACCGGCGTTTTGCACACAATATTACGGGACGACGTAATTAACGGCTCCCCACAGAGAGAAACTGAGAAAGAGATCGTCTAGAACATACGAAAAATGATTTTTTAAGCAATATGAATCAAAACCATCAGAGTTCTATTTTCTGCAGATATCTAGCTTGAGCCGACGCCTCTAAACCTTGACAATAGTCGGAGATATTCAGAGCCCAAGCGCGTCCTACCGCCATGTTGCCCATATTTGTTTCGGTTGACCACCATCTGGAACCCGGAAGTCAAAGAGCGAGCGAAAAAGCACGTGACTGAAAGTAAGCAATACTGGATTCACTTCCACAAACACAATATATAAAAACAATCTGCTGGGACAGTCCCTCTACAGAGCGTTTGAGGTCTGGGGGGTAATGTAGAGTTGCTAACCCGGACGGTGCTGAGGTCCATGGGGTGTTTGATGATGTCGTGATAGTCGTGCAGCTCCAGCGCCTCCGCATCTACCGGTTTGTAAAAAGGCCAAGCGTATGCCGCATGCTTCTTTGACAACATCTCTTTCAATATGGCGTCGCAGTGTTTCATCTGCTCGCCCAGTTTGCCCGCGCCTATCCGTTTGGCCCCTCCACCCGGTGCCGGAGCCCCGCCCACGACCTCAGCCACTCCCCCCTCCTCGCGGGACTTGGCGGATGGTCTGCGTGAGGGCTTGGTCTTGGGTTCTGGGCCCGACGGGGAGTCCGCACGGCTCGATGAGATGGCGGAGGTGGTAGGTGTGGTCGTGTCAGCTTTCCTCTTCACGCCTTTCTTCTGCTGGAGAGAGAGCGCGAGAGAGCGAGAGAGAGGGTTAGACCAAGGGCGAGCAAACATTTACATTTTATCATTCAATTTAACCAGGACTTCACAGGCAGGCTTTTGCGGGCCAAAATGACTGATTTCATGTTTTTTTTCTTGCGACGAGCGGTTTATGTATTAAATCATTAAATTATTTTTACATTAAAAGGAATAGGTCACCAGTGAAGACAATTGATCCTGGAGCGCCATAATGGAAAGTAAAGATGCTATGCTAACCACCCATGGCCACTGGGACACTAAAAAAAAAACTAAAAAAACCAAGGGTTTTTTTGCCTCAAAGTCCATATTGTACTTTTAAGAAGACTTTGAGAGACGCGGAAGGTGAATAGTAAAAATATATACATATTTCAATTTGAAACTATTACTGATAGTGATGATAGCCTGGTTAACACCTGACTGAATCACAAGTAACATTGAGGCAAAAGCAACGACTGTCGAGAGTTGTTTATTGGACGATACAAGTGTCTGCCATAAGCGTCTCTTACGGTGCGTTCCAGGCGACTGGGAACTGTGAAGTTTCCCACTTGAAACTGACGAGACTCGACCTAAGAGCCTTTAAGCTGAATAAACTCGTGCTAAAACAGGAGCTAATACAATGTTATGTGGACCTTTTCTCTCCGTAATTCCGAGGTTTGAGTAGCTCAACTGCATTTTACTAAATTGGAAATCTCCCAGTTCCCAGTTGCCTGGAATGCATCATTAGCCACTTGAATCCGTTTTACCTGATGACGTTTGTAGCGCGACAGAACTTAAATGAGGATGAACACGGCTTAGTGTTATATTTATTTTTAAATCACGGTCAAAATCTACATAAAAAGAGAGCTTCATGTCTACTGCCATCTTAGATACAGAAACATCCCCGCCAGACTGCTTCTCAGAGAAAAATTAAATGCAGCGCGAGGAGCGGTATGGGCGTTCCCAGGCTAGTAGAATGACATACAGTTGCAAGAAAAAGTATGTGAACCCTTTGGGATTACTTGGATTGTCACAACAATAGACAAACACACTATTTAAACTAATACTGCACAAAAAATAAATGTTTTCATCATTTTATTGAACACAACATGTTATCATTCACAGTGCAGGGTGGAAAAAGTATGTGAACCTCTAGGCTAATGACTTCTCCAAGAGCTAATTGGAGCAGAGTGTCACCCAACCTGAAGTCCAATCAATGTTATGAGATTGCAGGTGTTGGTTAAAGCTGCCCTGCCATGTAGAAACACACACCACTTTTGAGTGAGCCGTTTTAAAGAAGCATTGCTTGATGTGAACCATGGCTTGCACACAAAGTTCTCAAAAGATCGACGATCAAGACTAGTTGAGTTACATGAAGCTGGAAAGGGCTACAAAAGAGTCTCTAAAAGCTTTGATGTTTACGTGTCTATGATAAGACAGATTGTCTACAAAAGGAGAAAGTTCAGCACTGTTGCTACTCTCCCTAGGCGTGGGCATCCTGTAAAGATGACCGCAAGAGCACAGCGCAGAATGCTCTATGAGGTGAAAAAGAATCCTAGAGTGTCAGCTAAAGCCTTACAAAAATCTCTGGCACATGCTAACATTGCTGTTGACAAATCTACAGTAAGTAAAACATTAAACAAGAATTGAGTTTATGGGAGGACACCACGGTGGAAGCCCCTGCTGTCAAAGAAAAACATTGCTGCACATTTCAAGTTTGCAAAAGAGCATCTGGATGTTCCACAGCACTGCTGGCAAAATATTTTGTAGACAGACGAAACCAAAATTGAATTGTTTGGAAGGAACACACAACATTATGTGTGGAGAAAAAAGGCACAGCACATCAACATCAAAACCTCATCCCAAATGTTAAATATGGTGGAGGGGGTGTCATGGTTTGGGGCTGCGTTGCTGCCTCAGGGCCTGGACGGATTGCGGTCATCAACGAAAATGAATTCCCTATTGTATCAAGACATTTTGCAGGAAAACTTAAGACCATCTGTCCGCCCAATGCAGTTCAACAGAGGATGGGTGATGCAAAAGGACAATGACCCAAGGCATAAGGCAAATCAACAACAGAATGGCTTTAACAGAAGCAAATATGCCTTCTGGAGTGGCCCAGTCTGGAGAGTCTGACCTCAACAAGATTGTGATTGTGTGGCATGACCTCAAGAGAGCAATTCACACCAGACATCCCAAGAATATTGCTGAACTGAAACAGTTTTGTCAAGAGGAATGGTCCAAAAATCCTCCTGAACAATGAGGTCTGATCTGCATCTACAGGAAATGTTTGGTTGAGGTTATTGCTGCCAAAGAAGGGTCAACCAGTTATTAAATCCAAGGGTTCACATACTTTTTCTATCCTGCACTGTGAATGTTTACATGTGTTCAATAAAACAATGAATACATATTGTTTGTGCAGTATTAGTTTAAGCAGAATGTGTTTGTCTATTGTTGTGACTAAGATGAAGATCAGAATACATTTTATGCCCAATTTATATAGAAATCCAAGAAATCCCAAAGGGTTCACATACTTTTTCTTGCAACTGTAAATGTGAAAAAAAATGCATTGCAAGTTTTCTGTCATTTTATGCTTTAATCAGATCTATTCCACAGTGTATAGTACTTTGAGAAGCCATTAAAGTGCTGATGATTTGCATTTCTTACAGAGCCCATACTAAGTTGAATACATACAGAGGCATCATAGTGGCTTTACCTTGACAACGGGCTGGGCAGAGGGCATGATGGTGGCTGGCAGTTGTGGGGCAGCGGTAGGGGGCGTGGTCTGTAGAGTGGTGGGCGTGGCTGAGATGTTTGGTGTCTGAGATGGGGAAGGGGAGGAGGACTCCGCCTGCTGCTGGTTAACTGTAAACAACAAACAGAAGAAAAAAAGAGCTTTAGTGAGAACTTTACAGAAAATATAACATTATGACCATTTAGGTCCTTTAGGTGTGAGATTCCTTGGTCATTTATCGATTGAATATCGAGCGATCTCAAAGAAGAAGCTCGAAAATAGCAAAGATTAATTTGACTGAGCTGTATTCTACGTGAGTGAATAGGCTGTAGAAGAACGAGAGACCACGTGAGACATAAAAATGGATTTATCAATACCACTACTCTCATCCGGTACATTAACGCTAGAGAGCAAAGGTTTTTTTTAATGCCCAGAGGTCCGCCAAAATGGCTCCAAAGAGCCAAAAATTATAATAATCCCGGCAATAAACGCAGGCCCACTGGGCGTAAGTACACAGCTGTGCCTAATGAGCACTAATTAGGGTTCCAGGTGCATAATCAGCAGCTGCCGTCTAGTAACGGTCCATTTTAGCACACATTTCTCGGGAATTTCATGCTGCACGACTGACCTACCCAAAAGCCAACATGAAAAAAGCTCTCCACACTCAACAGGCTTTGGACAATGTCCTGGACCAACTCAACCCTTGCGATTCAGATGGAGAAGACATTCAGACTGAAATGGATTCAGGTTAGTTTCCAAAAATTCTTTGGCCGCGTGGCTGGCGACTGAGGAGGCATAATTTAATTTTTAGTTTACTTTATTATTTATTCAAATTATATATTTGTCGGAGGCTTTAAGTGTACTTAAATGGGGCTAGAATGAGACCATAAATGGGGCTGGAGGTGGAATAAAATGGGCCTTCCAGAAGTGGCCTGAAGTGGTCTTAAATGGGGCTGGAGGTCGACTGAAATGAGCCTGGAAAGGGGCTTTTAGAGGCCGCTTTAAGTGGACTTAAATGGGGCTGGAGGTGGACTCAAATGAGCCTGGAAAGGAACCTTTAGAAGCGGCTTCAAGTGTACTTAAATTGGGCTAAAATGTGACAATAAATGGAGGACTAAAATGGGCCAGTCGCTCAGCGAGCTTCTACTGCTTAATCACCCTTGACATGCTGCACACTGTCCGGGAGTGCACGGTGCCCCACGGACGCCTCACAGAGCAACCCAGCTGGTTCATGAGCCTTCCTGAACTGAGGGCATTCATTGCCGTCCTTCTCTTGCGGGGTGTGATAAAACTTCCATCACTTCGTGACAAATGGTCGGCCAAACGAGCAACAAATGATCAGTGAGATTATGACCCTAAACCGCTTCCAAGATACACTTGCGCTTCGATGACGTAGACACACGCAGTGAACGAGTGGGAGCGGACAGGTTTGCTGAAATCTCCACTGTTTGGAAGTCTTTAACTGCCAACTGCATCTCATCCTATAACCCAGGCAGGTACATCATCATCGATGAACAACTTTTCCCCACAAAGACTCGCTGCTGTTTCCTGCAGTACATTGCATCAAAACCCGAAGTTTGGCATCAAGTTCTGGGTGGTATGTGATTTGAAATCTAAGTATGTGTGCAACGTAATCCCATATCTCAGCAAGGAGGTGAATCGACCCACTGGGGAAAGACTTTCTGAAAATGTGGTGATGACACTCATGGAACCCTTCATGGACAAAGGACGAACCGTTACCACAAACAACTACTTCACATCACTGTCCCTTGCACAACGACAAAGGCTGGAACATTTCAACTCATCTTTTTCACCAGGTGTACTGTACCTCTAGCGCTACACTGACGGTTTAAGCACCCAAACTGAAAAAGACTGTCTGCGTCCTCAGCAACATGCACAGTGCGGTTGAGACTGGAGACACCCAGAAATAGAAGCCAAATATAATGACGGATTACAACATCATGAAATGTGGTGTGGATGTCATGGATCAGATGGGGCAGGAGTACACTGTCCGTACACACCGATGGCCCGTGTGTGTTTTATTACATGATAGACATTGCTGCCCTGAACGCACATGTCCTATATAGGGCTTGCACAGGGGTGAAGGAGAGACGCGTGGACTTTCTGGTGGAGCTGGCCCATGAGCTTGCTCAGTCGCATATGGGAGCCAAGCAGGAACAAAAAGAAAGACTTCTTCGCCAGATGAACTGTCGGTGCAGGAAGAATCATGCCACTTTGCGATGTGCTGACTGTTATAGATACACGTGTGGAACATGCAGAGAGCAAGTGGCATGTACGCGCTTTAGTACATGTTCACTTCTCCCCAACTGCTTTCTATTTTCAGAGTATTTCTGAATGAAGACAAGTGTGCATCTATTACTATCCTTAGGGGGATAGGGATGTAACTATGCATCCTGCCAAGGTGCACCGCGGTGCAAAAATCTCATGATATGCATTGTGCCAAAGTCACGGTGCAAATTTTTGTCTATATGATATATGCTCCGCCACAAGTGTTATGCATGTGTGCGCATCCCCAAACAACCACTAAACAGATGACTGTGCTTTGGCAAACCTTAAATGACTCTGTGATGTGGGCGGAGAGAAGGCTTCTTCTGCATTATACTCCAATGCCGCATCTCCTTGTGCAAAGTGTGCTGAATAGTTGAATGGTGCACAAAAACTCCATCTGCAGCTAGATCCTGTTGTAGGTCTTTGGTGCTGGTCTGTGGGTTGACTTTGACTGTTCACCATTCTTCGCTTCTGTTTATCCCTGTGCCTGTGGTCTTCCATTTCCTCAGCGTGTTCCTAACTGTCGAAACAGCCAACTGAACTCTCTGAGACCACTTTCGGTATCTTTTCCCCTAATCCATGATGGTGAACAATCTTTGTTTTCAGGTGATTTGACAGTTCTTTTGAGACTCCCATGCTGGTACTCTTCAGAGAAGATTCACAGAGGGAAACTTACAATTGCCCCCCTTTAATACTCTCTCATAATTGGGTTCAACCTGCGCATGGAGGTCAATCAAGGGTCACTGAGCTTACCAGACAACAGTGCCCAAATTATGCACCTGCCTAATTTTGTTTTAAACAATTACTGCACATTCTCTGTAAATTCTATGAACTTTGTTTCACTTCTCAAATATCACTGTGTTTGTCAAGAACAAATGATTTATAAAGGAAAATCATTCAATTGGTTGGCCCAAACTTTCGCAGGCCACAGTGTATGTATGTATGTATGTATGTATGTATGTATGTATGTATGTATGTATGTATGTATGTATGTATGTATGCATGTATGTATGCATGTATGTACAGTTGTGGTCAAAAGTTTACATACATTTGAAAAGAACATAATGTTGGGTTTTCCATTATTTCTACAGCTCTGATTTTTGTGATTGGATTGATTGGAACATATACTTCTTACATACAAAATACATTCAAGAAGTGTGGTTATTTTATGATTTTATTTTGGGTTAAACAGAAAAAATGACCAAATCTGCTGGGTCAGAAAAGTACATACAGTAGTGTAAATATTTGGTTACATATCCCTTGGCCTTTTTTACTTCAATAATGCTACATTCCCACCGCACGCGTCGAGGAAGGCGGGAGACTCCAGTTTCAATTCAAACAAAAAGATGGACTCGAGTCGAGCTCTCATGCGGCGAGGCGGGAGCTTCGAGCGCGGTGCCTCTAGGCGTCCACCGCTGCGTTTCCCGGCATCGAAGCGGCGGCCGCCTCAGCCGCTCTTGACGCGCTGACACAGAAGTTCAAAAATCTGAACTTTTGACGCTCCGGACGCAGACATTAACCAATCAGGGCAGTTCTCCACCAGTGACGAAGGACGTAGTTACGACGTAGCGTAAGGTCCTTAACAACAAACATGGAGGAGAAACTTATCATCACTGTTTGGAAGCTCTCCTGGCGCGCAGCGGGCCAGGAGCAGCGGGGAAGCTAGCTCCCTGACGGAGCTCCTCAGCCGGAGCTAGCTGTCCATGCGCACTATGCACGTAGGCCCGTCTCAGACCCGCGGACCCGGGCAGGACCAGGGCTGGAGCCTCGTCTGTGCAGAAGGTGCGCACGGAGGAGGCTCGCTTTCAGCACTACTTTCGGAGGCTCTCTGGCCGTGTGCCTCACCTGCAGGAGGTGTAGAGGAGGCAGCTTTACCGCTGAATAATGTGGTGAACCCAGACACGGCGCAGAGGAGCCAAACATCATTGTACAAAGAGACCAGAGAACCAAACCCCTCCCTTTTTTGACGCGCATCCCGGACGTCCGATTTCAAAAAATGCAAGCGTCCGCATGGAAGCTTCTGATGCTTTTGGAGTTGCGCGGTGGAAATCTAGCATAAGGCACTTTTGGTCGCCATCAAGCTTCTGGCAAGCTTCTGGTTGAATCTTTAACCACTCTTTACAGAATTGGTGCAGTTCAGGTAAACCTGATAGCTTCCTGGCATGGACTTGTTTCTTTGTCCACATGTTCTCAATGGGGTTTATGTCAGGACTTTGGGAAGGCCATTCTAAAAACTCTCGCCTAATATAGCCATTCCATTCCCAGTTTTGAGGAGGTGTGTTTGGGGTCATTGTCCTGTTGGAACACCCAAATGCTTAATTCTTGGCAGATCTGGTTTTAGTGACAAAGAAGTATCTGTTCCAATCACTCTAATCAGTAAAATATCAGAGATGTAGAAATAATAGGAAACTCAAGAGAACCATGAGATTATGTTTACAAACTTCTTCTAGCTTCTAATGAGTGTCTGGATTCTGATTGAAGGTGTTTTGGATAATTCTTCCTTACAAAATAAGTCGCACCACATATACAGTGGGGTGGGAAAGTTTAGGCAACCATGTTAATTTTCATGATTTTTCTTTATAAATCATTGGTTCTTATGATAAAAAAAAGTTAAAGTTAAATATATCACATAGGAGACGAACAGTGATATTTGAGAAGTGAAACTAAGTTCATAGGATTTACAGAAAGTGTACAATAATTGTTTAAACAAAATTAGGGAGGGGCATAAATGTAGGCAACACAACAAAA
>JAADKR020000003.1:385560-397557 GCA_011763505.2 Lythrypnus dalli
TACCACACTTCAGGAACTCCTTCTCATACCATACTTCAGGAACTACCCATACCACACTTCAGAAACTCCTGCTCAAACCACACTTCAGGAACTCCTACCCATACCACACTTCAGGAACTCCAAATCAAACTACACTTCAGGAACTACTCATACCACACTTCAGGAACTACTCATACCACACTTCAGGATCTCCTACATATACTACACTTCAGGAACTCTTGCCAAAACCACACTTCAGATCTTGTTCCCATTCCACACTGCAGGAACTACTGACACCATACCTTTATATAAATGTTAATATTTGAATGCTTTTGTGTGTGAAGGCTTTTTATCGTACAGGATTTTTTTTCTCTAAGAAAATAGTTTTCCTCTAATCTGGACCGGGCTGGTTTTGCACTGAGGGCACGTTACCTCTCATCCAAAAGCTCAACGGATACTTTCTAGTTGCGGCTTAACTGGATCAAACAAAAAAATATAGATAGCGTCTGTTGTCGCTGTTTGAGCTACCGTCGTGCTTTGGTCAGAACGAAAAAACGACGTGACGCCCACAGGTTTCCATTTGAAGGCAGAGACACAGACATAGACAAAACACACAGGCTGAACCTCGTCCCTTTGCAAGAGGACGACTTACACACCCCTGACCCTGGACTCAACCGGGACTCAACCACATCCAGAGCTCAACCTGGACTCAACCAGGTCCAGGGACAAGACCGAGGCCCGGGCCAGACCTGAGCCGCACAATGGCGTTTTGGCGGCGTGTTGACCGAGGGATTCTTGTGGCGGCCATGATGCTCAGCAAACACATGACAGTGAAGAATGAGTGGAGGAGATGAGGAGACACTGTGAAAAACTCAAAGCTTGTTGTGTTGACTTTAGAAAGATTCATTTAAAAATATAGATTTTTTTTGTGTGAGCAGACTAGTCTAAGGCATTCTACTCGATTTTTCTTGTTTTCAAGTCCATTTCTTGACATACATTTTTCCCCATGCAATTTAAATTTCATTAACTAAAAAATAAGTAATATATTTGCTGACTAAAATTAGACTGAAAGTGCATTAAAATTAGTTAATGAGACTAAAGTTGTGAATAATATATTAAAAAAAATCATAAAATAATAAAAACTAAATAAAAATTAAATAAAGAGACTAAAGCATGTGAACTTCCAATTAAAAGCTGAAAAAGACGTATAAGTTATCATTTCAATGCACAACAATTACGTAATTGAAAATGATTAATATGAGATCTGCAATAGAGCAACTAAGGCTGAAACATCAAATCATCAAAATTCAATTGTTGAAACAAACTTAACTGCAGCTTAAGGAAAGACTTCTTTTTAAGAGGCTTTTTTGAACCACTAAGAGCACCGTTCAGACATTACTTTCATTCTTAAGATGTCTTAAGGTTTCACTTTAGCATCATGTGGTTAAAAATTTGAAAAAATAAAAAACATACATGACAAAAACTTCAGCTTTGAAAACGGGAAAAATTAGGTGTAGGCCTTTATTAATGTTCATCAAATTAACCATATTGTTCAAGTAATTTGGACAAATACTTATTATCTTTTCAATCTGATCTTCTGTACGTCATTGTATTGAGTACCATCTATTTCTGGGACTGACCAACTTTTGGATCCAACGTTTTCTCAGTCAACAAACATGAAAAGCGTCAGTTTGAGTTTTGCAGTGCGGAGGGTAAACAGGTAAACATGGCGACGGACAGGTGTTATAACCAGGTGAGACAAGGGGGCGTGTCTTTTAATGTAGTGTGTGGACAGGTAAAACTGACAGACAGCAATAACACAAAAATTAAAACATTTATCAGATGTGAGGACAGGTGAAGACAGGTGTGGACAGGAAGGGGACGTGGCTTTGGCTGAGAGCACCGCAAAACCTCAATATAAACGTTATTTTTATAAGAAATATGCTGTTTTGTTCTTATGCTCTATAATAAAATCGTGAGTATAAAGGGTGTTCCTAAAGCAGTTCCTCACTGAGGAAACGATTTGGTGTCGATCTTCTCAGAGGAAACTCCAGCCAACTGTGACAGAGGACTTTGATCCCACATGTGAAAATTATGTATTCACATTTGTTTTAGTATATTGCTTAATACATGTATTAGAGCTCCAGCCAAAGTGAGGTTTATGCCCCAGCTGCTCTTTAACATCATTTGAAATCAGGGCCAACCCAGGCCTTCATGGGGCTCCTCATCAAACTTTTGCTGCTCGGATTCAATGATTTGAGAAACTAATTAAAAAATAAATAAAAAACTTAGTAATATGAGATTGCTGTTGATGTTCTATTTTAATTTAAATGTCAAACAATTGCCCTTGGACATATTTTTTAGATTCATTTTACAGATCAGTTGAAATGTATCTACTTCAAGAAAATTCAACTTATTTGTCCTGTTTGTGTGTCAAGATTTGTGTTTTGACCTATGCATTGTAATGGCAAGAGAATAAAGATAGTCATTTATTGAGTGGGGTCACGCTGTTCCATATCTTCAGCGATAACCAATGTCTGTGCTCTGGCTCTCAAGCACTGGTTTTGGTTCACACATTAGATTTCTTAGACAAAATGTTATTAGTTGTTAGTTTTGCAGGGCCCCAGTGAAGGCACACATAACACAGACACATGGACACCTATATCACACAGACGCCACAGAGATGAGACGCACAGTGAGAGACAGTGAGAGACAGGTGAGAGACAGGTAAAGCAGGGAAAGCAGGAAGTGGGCGTGGCTTCTGTCTTACCGTGGCATCGCCGTCGGCCCTACGTTGTTTGAGGTCGCAGCTGCCCGTGATGGACCTAAAAGAGGGTTTCAGTTTGGGCTCGGGCTCTGCTCTACCACTTTTCCTATCCTAAAATAGATACGGAGGGGGCACAGAGCGTTAGCACAGCCGCTAACCGCTAACAAACCCCAATCAGCTGACAAGTCCCGCCCACTAAGGTCCCTCCCACTGACACGCCCAGATGTGTTGGATGTGAGTGAATGATGTCAGAGTCCAAAGAGCTCCCCTTCAGTGTCAAGTGGAGCTTTGTTATTTCATTAAACTATTACGAGTTTATGTTTAACGTTAGGCTCTGTGCATGGGATGTTGGTTAGCAAATGTCTGCTAACTTCTCAGGGTAATGGCTGTTTCCTGTCCTTAAGTTCTACTAAAGTGGAGATCTTGTTCAAAAGTGTAATGTCTGAACATCTACAAATGCACAGGACCTGCTGCCTTTTCCACCACCTCTGGAGATTCTCAGAAAGGAAATGACCATATTTGTTTACATATTCATGTCGAGGATGTGACGTAAGACACACATTTGCAAATCATGTCAACTTTTGTCTTTATAACTAAGCGTTCTTTCCATGAAGCTTAAGGCTTACGACATTATGACACGAACAGATGGTATAATAGTGCAATTTTCTGAACAAATATTGGGTTGACATTTATTTTGATTTTTTTTACATGAAATTAGCCAAAAACATTTTGTGCACAGAGCCTATTGCACTAGAAAAAGAACAAAAATCCTAGTTTGTGAAAGTCCTTTACTGAAAATAAATCATACTTTGATTGTGATATTCTGCCCTACATCCCTCCTTGATGCCAGATGAAGCTCTCTAAGACTGTAGAACTTAAGATACAGTAAGTGGTCTCAGAGGTGGCCAGAGACCCCAAAGTGGGTGGTGGATTTTCAGTGGGTTGTGAAGCTTTCTAATTTCTCACAATATTTATCTAGCACTAGAGTATGCAACACTGTTAAAACATGTTATTGGGTTGTTTTGATATGATTTCAGGTTTGTGGACCAACTGTGGGGAAAATGAATGATTGTACATTGTACAGGGCAGGCTCCGTTCAATTTGGACTGTAGCCTGTCACTGTAGGGTGACGATGGCCCAAGGCCATTCCAGTTGAGAACTTCTACTTTTGACAAAACCCGGTCCACCATTTATAGCTTCTGTTACTGGGCTTTAAAGCATTCACCCCAATGGCAGCCGAGAGAAACAAGGGCCAAAGAGCTTAAGGTCCTCCTTAGAACTTCAACCAGCTTCATTTACTTGGGCTGCATTTACAGTGCTTCAGAGGCTTTATCTTTATCTCAAACTGGTGATGAAGATGTCTTTTGCTCTTAAATAATGCTGGCTACTTTAAAGACTAATTTGTGAATGATTTCGGACTAATTTGTGAAGGAAAACCCTTTACAAATCACACTGGACTGAAGTATGAGTGGATGTACGTGACTGTGTGCTGTCAGAGTGAAGAAACACATCCTGGTCCCCTACAGCCTTAAACATAGACTATCTACAGATCTTCAGATCTACAGAACCAGCAGAAACAGTCAAACACTTCAGGTACAACATCTCAGACTTCCTCAGGCTGGAATGGCACAGCTGCCTAAGATCTCATTCATGAAGGTCCCACTGCTGGTCCAGACCTCATGAATGTCCTCTATTCAACACCTGGATTGAATGAAACTTTCTAACTAACTCTAGACACCCAGAGCATGGCCCACTGGACCAAACTCAACAAAGATTGATTTGTAAATGTTACAGGAACACTTTTGGACTGGTGTGATGGATGGTGGGAACAGGTCAAACCATTTACCAGAACACCCCTATTTTCCTTTTTAACTCTTTCTGTAAAAAAACAAACATTGGAACTCATTCATAAATGTAAGAAATGTCTGGAGAATAAAGTGTTCTTGAGAAGCCAAATCTCTTCTTAAAAATATATGCTCCAAATTCAAGAACGTGACTCCACTCCATCAACCAGAGGTGATAGAGTCAGGTCCTCTTCATCTGTCGGACAGCTCAAGTCTAGACTGAAAACACACCTCATCCCTACGAACATACACAAACAAACAGTCCCTCTGTCTGTGACGTCAGTTTTATAACAGACATCTCCTCCTCTTTGTGCCGTTCCAGCCTGGTCCTGGCCTCGCTTGTGTCGTCAGATGGAGATGGTTCAGTAAAACAGAGTGCTCCGTTTTACTTCAGCAACCGGCGTCCACAAACACACCGCCGGAGCACCAGCATTAGCATCAGCATTAGCTCAGGCCGTTAAAATATGACACACACGAGGACGAAACAAAGCGAAGCAGAGGGTCCGCACAGAGGGGTCAGAGGGCACGGGTCAGGAGGGAGTGTGCGGGGTGATCACACAGGGGGCGGGCGGGGTTTTATCAAACGAAGGGGGGCGGGGTTAATGGATGAAGCCATGTTCGTTGCAGTTCATTATAGCGGAATATCGCTATAATGTCACTCCCTGTGGTGATGTGATGTTACTTCCTGCTGAGGAAAAAGGGGAGGAGCTCGAGGGAGGTTAGAGATAAAGGAGTGGTGGCAGTGGATGGTCCGGCGGCACGGAGCGGACCCACGTTTAGGCTGGAGTCTGTCTTCGATTCTGATCCGTCCCACAGACACAGACATCATCAGTGTGTCTGAGATCGAGACATTTCCTGACACAGATGGACAACGTTATGTGATGAACCAAATCACTTCAACAACAGGACCAAAGCTCAGAAATGAGTTCTCACAGGATTTCAAAGTGGGCAGTCACATAACGGTCTGTATCTGTCATTTTAGTTTAGTTTTTTAGTTAATTTAACAGGGACAATGTGCAGAAACATGAATTAAAGATGCTTTACACCAGATTAAAGCTTACGCTTGTTTTCATCTGCAGTCCCTGAGCAGGTGAAATACTACAGTAAAAAAGGTAATTACAATAAAAGCAACTTATTTTCTTGACTATAAGTCGCACTCAGGTATATATAATATCACGTCTGTTATTTTCACACAGCCCCTAAAGGGCACTTTAGGCTTGTATCTGCAACTTAAAAAAGAATATTCTGCAGAATACAGGCAAGAATTTCGGGAAATCTGGTCTTTAGACTTTGACTTCTTTGACTTTAACTAAGAAAATCATCAGCAACAATCTAATTTTAAGTACATTAATATTTTGCTATGTGATCTTGTTTTCTTCATCTATATATATAAAACTTGCCCAAGGACAAATTTGTTGAAATTAGTTGCTGGTGGCCCCAAGCAGTTGCTCAGTTTGCTTTTAGAGGCTGCACTGGAGCAGTTCAGGATTCAGTGTGAGCCTGAGGTCAGACTGAGCAGCTCAAGAGGAGCTTTTACCCACACACCGTCTGGTCCACCCTGAGCCTACACTCAACACCAATCAATCTATTGTCTGAATTTATTTTATTTACTATTTATACATTTTGCATTTCAATTTATTTTCATATCTTTATACATTTTTATCCTATTTTTATTTTCTTGTGGGAACTCAGCAACTTCCGTTGACCTTGGAGATTTGATTTTTTTCATCACAAAGCATTAGCCGTCTGCATGAAGAAATGGTGCAGACGCCACTCAGTGTATCGACAATGTATCAATGTATCGACACAACATCAGAGCGTTTGAGAGAGTCTTCGATCCCAGAGTGCTTTGTGATTTATTACCCTTTCCTCATGTCTGTGTTCACTGAATCCTTCACATTAATGGTAATTTTTTGGTAATTAAATGTGGAATTTTCAGTTTTCAGACCACTTTAATTATTTCTACTTTATTGTGTCAAAGTTTGATATGAAGGGCTGGACAATATGGCAAGAATATAATAATAACATTCAAGTTTTGAGGAGAAAATAAGAAGAAAATAAAATCTAATCATTTGCATTTTTGGGGATCATCACAATTATCCAAAGACTGCTTGTCCAGTCTCTCTCTCAGTCGCTCTGACCTCTGATTTAACTCTTAAAATGTTGGCAAAGGTTTGTTCCAGGCTCAGCGTCAAAGACAGACACCTTTGTAAACATCACACAAACTCCAGCTGCGAACAGTTCAAGATACACACAGCATTTCAGTCAAGCACATTACATGGAAGACTTTTTTTAACAGTAGAAAAACAACACGGCCAAGAACTCTGGCAACCACACTTGGTACTGCAGATTCAGCAGTCCCATTATTTTTGTTCTTTAATAAATCAAAGAAATGTATTATGAAGGTGCCGCGTGATGTGACTTCAGGGTCGGATTTTTTTTTGTACTTTCATGTCAACCAGAGCTTTAAATGAACATATCATGTGTAATTGTGTACTATAAATACTCTTTGCAGTATAGATACTTGACATTTTATAACTTGAAATAAAATAATTAAAAAGGTATCAAAGACTGGGCTGAATCGGCTTTGAAGCTCCCTTTGCAAGAACCAGTGGGAATGAAACCGTGAAATACAAGCTTTCACTTTCAGCTAACAGCATGCTAACAAATCAATGGCATCATGATGAACTCACGAGTGTAGCATTGCTCAGAATGTTCATTATACACATGCTTTTCCAGAGCTGATTCCAGAGAGTGATTTTATCCCTTGTGCTTATTTATTAATTTTTTTTTCATTTTTGTACGGTGTTCCTTTGCTGCTTCTGAGTAAAATGTACTATTATTTCGATTTCCTCAACAATCAAGCAAGATATGCTGGTTAAAAAACACAACATTGTTTCTGATGTTGTCGTGAATCTGCAGTACCAACACTTCCATATTAACCTTTTAGGTCGTCATTGTCAGTTTTCATATAAACAAAAGAAAAAACACAAACTTTAATTTAAAATGCATATGACAGGTTCATAGTTAGGCCTGTGCTCAATAATAATCATGATTTTACACCAATGTAATTTTATGAAGAAATGTTGAACAATAAATTGAAGTCTTTTTCTTAACATACACTGCAAAAAATAATCTAGAAATAAATACCTTAACACGAATTTCTTGCAAAAATGAAATGTGCACCAAATTTGAGGAACTAGTTTCAAGAAATCTGTCCACAAAGAAAGTCTTTTCATAGAGAAAAAAATTTCATCACATTTAGATTGTTCTTGATGTTTTTTTCTTAATTTAAGTATACTGTGCACTATTGACTGATTTATAGTGACTCAAATCAGGTGCAAATGTATTTATTAACTAAGCTTAAAGCAGCTTAAGGAAGCCTCTTTTGCAGATGTGTGGGCCTCATCCAATCATATCATCAAAGCCATGGTCTATCAGCGTCCCAGCCAATCAACACAAGGATTCACAATTAAACCTTCCCTCTTCGCAATTCTTTGGCTCACCAACAGCGCTGCAGCCCACCCCCTCCCCAGCCGGGCCTTTGCTACAGGGATACTCCACCACCAATGTCCGAGTCCCGGGGGAGAAGACTTCCTCATCAACAGAGCACACGCATCATAAGTTCACGTCATCCATGTCTTCCGCTGAGGCTCGAACGCCCAAAAAATTCAATTTCAGTAAACATTTTCAAATTTCTTCTTGTTTCCATCTGAGTATATCCAGATTGAA
This sequence comes from Lythrypnus dalli, assembly GCA_011763505.2. Classification (NCBI taxonomy): domain Eukaryota; kingdom Metazoa; phylum Chordata; class Actinopteri; order Gobiiformes; family Gobiidae; genus Lythrypnus; species Lythrypnus dalli. Next base: position 393,883 of record JAADKR020000003.1, read on the forward strand.
ATGTCAAATATTTCTACATTACTTTTTGCAGCTCCACGGCACAAATTGTGTTGTTCTTTGTCTTAAATGCAAAAATATCTATTCCATTGTAAATCCAAATTACTTAAAAAGTTTACCCAAGAAGCAAAAAATAGCATCACAAGATGTATATATATATATTTTCATTCAAATTCTCAATTGAGTAAATAAATGGTGAAAAAGAATCTGTCATATGCTTATTCACATTTCACCATCAGTAAACATTAACAACAGAAGAAGACCTACTTTGTCGATTGAACAACCCATTCCGCAGTTTACGCACAAACATGACAACTTTTCTGCTTCTTTCTCCCTTTAGGCTTTCATGAGTCTTTAACAGAAGCATCAGAGAACGGCGAGCAACCGCCGACCCACACGACTGCAGCGGCTCAGGGCAGCACTATGCTAATGTAGCGTTAGCCCGGATCAGTCCCCTCAGTGCCTGATGTTCCAAATGCTAAATGAGGCACTAGCGCGATGCTAATGTAGCGTTAGCCCGGATCAGTCCCCTCAGTGCCTGATGTTCCAAATGCTAAACGAGGCACGAGTGCAATGCTAATGTAGCGTTAGCCCGGATCCGTCACCCTCGGCCCCTGTGCTTTGTTTATATGGACAACATACACGGAACAGTTGGTCTTTATTAAATATATACAAGTATTAAATGATAGTAACAAAACATTGAGGGAATTAACTAACTTCCTTGGTGACGAATGTTTTCTGTTCTTGTTTTTTTCCGATGGCGAGTTAGCCGTATCTAAATTTTTAATTGGTACGAGGAAGACTTTAGGATAATTACTAAAGACATAGTAAAAGCTTTACACAAAGAAGACTTCTGTGTTCATAACTGTAAATGTTTTAGCTTTGAAGCTAAAGGCTAATTCCATGCTAATGAAAAATATAACAATGTGATTTTTTAAAATATGATTTTATGTAAAAATGTACACATTTTTTGTATTTACCCTTTATTGGCCAACAGGAAATCAGCCAAAAAGCCTATAAGACTAAAAATAATTACAAAGGGCAAAACTAAATCTAAATGAAAATATTTCATCAAAATTAACACTGATTTAGTTAAATTGACATGTATAATATTTAATATAATTGTATTTATTCAGGGGTTACAGCATCATGTTTCCCCTCCACATGGACAGAGCACAGAGCTGACAGCTCTTCACAAAAACATGTTTAATTATTCAGTGATTCACTGTGTCTCTTCAGACTTAAATACTAATTTCAAGGGTCATTTTCTTAAAATGTATTTTTTTCCACATTTTGACAAGATCTGCACTTCTAGCCCCGTCAGGGCTGATCTGGGTGTCAGAGGAGGTGTCCCTGTCACTTTTCCCCACAGCTGAATGAATCTTTAAACGCAGACAGCGGACCACGAGTTTCTGCCTATACATGTATTTCCCATGAGCCTCTCCACTCACACTCGCATGACTAATTCACTTCCAGAGGCCTGGCTCCTGTGAGGAGCTGGTCTGCAGTGACTCAGATTCTCCACCGGGCGGCAGAGCGACCGGCCGTTTAGTGCCGTCGTCCCCCAGATGTAAAAAATGGCCCTCTTTCCAAGTTACCAAGAGATTTGTTTTTAAAGCTTTAGATTTACGTAGATAATTACATAGTATCCATACTCCTTGCATACGTTCACAACTTGGCAAAATGGGAATAAAAAATGAGTTATATTTTTGTATTTCCAGTCACTTCCAAACAATGATCAGGGAAAACATTGGAAACATTTCGGCTCCATATGAAATCATGACATCTTTCACGTCATTTACGTCTGTAAAGTAATTCTTGATTATCCTAAACTTGTGGGAAGCGACTATGAATAAAACGCTCATGCAGATACTTCCGTGTCCTAAATTTCAACTTTGTTCAAATTGAAAAAGACAAGTCCCGCTCGTGAATGGGTGTGTTTGTCGTTCCAGTCGTGCAGAGAGCAGATTTTGTCCCGATTCAACTCTCGAGCTAATGTACCACCAATGAATAAAACACGCAGCCGGTGTTTAAATAATGAGCAGATCCGCGGCAGACGAACCCCGGGTCCGACTCAACCAGGTCACAACGCTGTTGCGCACACAGATTTGAGGCGGGGCCAGGGCCTTCTGCTGCTGAATTTGTAATGTGGTTTTGGCGAAACATCAGGGCAGTGGAAAAGACAAACCTTGGGGCTCACCGTTCTCTGTTTAAGCTTATCAAAGTTTAAAAACAGTACTCCAGTCACGAAAGCTCTGATAAACTGCACATGAACCTCATTGGAGGGTTCTGCCAACCACAATCCGCTCGAGGACAGCTTTGGAATCTTCCACAATCTTCCAAAAATCTTCAGCACTTCACAGCAGCATTAATAGAGGCATTACATAAGAACAAATGAACAAACTAGGCTCCAAAGATGGTTTTAAATAGAAAGCTAATATGAATATGAATACAAGCAAATAATTTCTAGGGTGAGACTGCAGGTGAACTAATCGGTCAATAGCCAGATTGATCTTCCAGCGCCAATTTCTTTCACATCAATATCACATTTTGAATTTTTAGTTTAGTTTAAATTAAAGCTATGTATGTGTGTATATATAAATATATATTTATATATATATTTGGGAGTTTGATATTAACAAATCCCTCTAAAAAAAAAAGAAAGAAAACTCCTTAAATAAACATTGGAAAGGGACAGTTTGGGACGTTTTACGGTCAGTGTATTATAAATAAGACTTTGAGGAAATGGTTAATAGGAAACACCACAGCTGGAGCCTGGTTTGTTTTGAACACAGCTGTAAACAAAAGCATGGGACAGCGTGGTACGTCTCCGTAAATGTGTCTGACAGCGGGACACTGTCGGTAAAGTCGGTAAGTCACCTGTAAGTTCTTCCTCCACACGTTGACAGCAGCAAAGGCCAGCTGCATCTGTTTCCGCCGCGCGTCTTTGTGCCGTTTGTACGCGATTTCGATGAAGATGAGGAATATTCCGGCGACGATCCCTCCAGCCACCAGCATGAAGACCCCTGTGAGGGCAAACCCAGGGTTAAACACAAGCTGAATTATACAAACAAGCATGAAGACCCCTGTGAGGGCAAACCCAGGGTTAAACACAGGCTGAACTATATAAACAAGCATGAAGAACCCTGTGAGGGCAAACCCAGGGTTAAACAGGACCTCCCTCCTCACTCCCTGGGCCTGACTGACCTGCCATGTTCTCGAAGGTAAGTGTGGCCGGGGCGTTGCTCCTCGAGTCACACTCCTGGTATCGGACCCAGGTCTTGTCCAGGTCCTCCATGAAACCGTTCTCATGAGAGCTGTGTGCAGACAACCAGGAGAAACCAAGATGATCATGATGGTGTCGTTTTAGTGTTTTAGTTGGACTGCATGAAGGATTATAGTTAGATTGTTGTGTAAATTGATGTGTCATGAGTAACTGTCCTGAAGCATTTACGTCACTGATAGGTCAACAACCTTTTGGATCCAAAGAGCCAATGATGCCAAAAAATAATACTTCTTTTCCGTGAAGAGTTAAGTGTGTTTAAAATGAGCATTAAACTATGTAAATCTAGATTAAATGAGTAATGACTCCAGGATTTACCAGGACTTCATCATGACTTTACCAGGGCTGTACCTGAACTTTATCAGGACTTTACCAGGACTTTATCAGGACTTTAT
>JAADKR020000003.1:899651-916349 GCA_011763505.2 Lythrypnus dalli
AGTGATGGGGTCAGCTCAGTGCGTGTGGGCAATAAGACGCCTTCCCTGACCGTGACTGAGGGGTTTTCATGATCTGGCTGTAATTGAAAGACAACAATCACGTTTGCAAGTGCTTAGAAAATAAAGGGAGGGTAAGAGAAAGCTGGATGTTGACTGATGGTTTAAATCTGTGCTTGTGATTTTGAACTATGACAGTCTGTCTCATTTGTCTATACAACTGGATTTTATACATCCAATTTGGTTTAATAGGAATTTGAATTAAGTTAATATATAAGCATAATGATTATAAACCTTAGGCTACATTGATACCATTTTATGAGTTGGTTGCAAATACAAAGAACCACCTCTATTAAAAAGGGACATATGCATTTGGAGCATTTTTTAATAAGCATGTGTAATTTTGAAATATTTTCCAATGGTTTATAATGTGATGGGTTTGTTTAGGTTGCAAAATGACAGGAAATGGTAAATCTTCACATTGTGTCCATCATAGAAATCAAAACAGTTTGAGGCCAAAAATTGCTCAGTGTTGTATTATTACTATAGTAGTATTTAAATAGCTTTTTATTATTACTGCTAGATTGGCCTCAATTTCACAATTCTTTCAGTTTCAATTTCCAGCGTTTTTGTGGCTTCAGCACGGCCTCATTAACACACAGTTTACAGTGACACAATTGTTTAGCGGAAGTACAAAATCAAGAAAAGGCTAAAACAACAGGATTAACTTGGGGATTACTCAAAACTGGTCTGTTTTTTTAACAAAGAAACAATGTTGTATCATAGTTTAAAGCTCCATGAAGTTACTTTTGCATGTTGTGTTCTCTTTAATGCTTAACATTTTCTTTGTAAACGGATTTTGTATTTCCAAAGATTATACAGTACAAATAAATGACTGTATTTTCAATGTGTTAAAAATACATACGCCACAATGGAGGTCCTTGTAGTCACTTATTTAATCCTGCTACTGCCACAATACATTATGTTCCATTCTGGTAATATCTCAAAAATGAAAGTAAATAATAATGAATAGCAACCATCCACTCCATGGTCACTCATTTTATTTAATACTGTACATTCACACTGGATTTCTGAGGTCACTGCTGCTCCAAGGTGCTGCAAAAGACCACTCCATGGTCACTGGAGTATAGTTATTTCAGCTAAAAATATTGCTTGTGGTAGAATTCTGAATACAGCTTAATGTGCAATACAAAGGATTGTGATAAAAGGAAGAAAATGTACAATTTGACAAATGATAGGTATGACTGGTATATATATAACCAATAAGAATATAGGTGAAAATCAGACGTTGTTGCTGTGAAACTGGGGGACAGCTTAAATTGAGCTTAAATTGGAAGATACAATTTTTTCTTCATCAAAACCAATACAAAAAAATAAATAAAAACATATCCACACTGTTGTTGCACTAATTCCCACTGACGCCTCATTACTATTGCACATGATTACTTCACCAGATCCGGCGTGTTTGTGGGTGACCTGCCCTCAGCCTGAACCCCACAGCAGCCAGGTGCATTGTGGGTAGCGCCGTGTGACTCCTGTGTGATCCTGCAGAGATGTCAGAGCTGTCAGAGTGTTACATCAGGAGCTGCTCCAGAGCCACTCACCACGAGACATTCACTTTTTATTGTTTTCTCTCAATTAAGAGACGCTGCAGGTGAAGAGGGATTTATTTTTGTTTTTTTTAGAGATACCAGTTTAAAAATGAGTAGAAAAAATAATAATTGCATTTTTTTTGCTATTTAACGTGCTTTACCAATGCCTAAAAATGCCTAAAATGGCTTCCGTTTTTGGTGACAAAATCTGAACAATGGATTGAACCAGGTTAAACATCATTTAAATGTTTGGCTTTCTTTTGAAGGCATGAAAAAAAAAATACATTATACATTTTGCCTTATTTTTTTATTTAAAATTCAAGAAATCAGCTTAAAGGTACACAATGGAACTTTTTAGGAGAAGAAATAAAACCTTGATATTAGTGCTTAGTGATTTTCAGTGACCCAGGGGCTATGATTGGTTATCATAGTGTCTTTACTTTCCATCACGGTGACCTTCATGATGTTCCAGGATCAATTGTCTTCTCTGATGAGGGAATGGGGATCAGCTGTGCAGAGGAGGAAAACTGGGCAGCAGCAAAAGGTGGAACTGGAGCAGCTCAGACCAGGAGCATGGAGTGACTGAAAAGATATATAAATGAATGGGCAGAATCATGATAGTTGTGTTGTAAAAAATAACTCTGGGGCTTCAAATACATGAGAATATTGTCTAAATCCCGACCTGTATGGCAAATTTGACAAAACATTTGCAAAGTACCACCTGCTGTTCATAGAGTGAATTAATAGGCTTTTATAGTTAGGAAAACACACAAGAAAACAAATTTTACTTTTACTTTGGGGCATTTTCAGATACAGTATGTAGTGTTATTTTTCTCTTTGTTTCTCTTTCTTAATGTAGTGGAGTAAAAGTTGTTAGTTCTCAACAAAAAAACACTATTCAAATAAAGTACAGATCCTCAAAACCTCCACTAAAATACAATACTTATGTACATTTACTTTGTTCCTGAAAACTCTGTAGACCTAGAAAAGCCTTAAGTAAGGAGAGTTAATTTAAAATGACTGAGTGGCCCACATTTTTACATGGACACAGGCTTTGACTAATGGAATGAGCTAAGGAAAATACATTTTTGGGAGAAGTCTAGACTGTTTTATGACCTTTACGCTCAGTAATCACAGACGCACAAAGATGCAAAACTCACCGCAATGAACAATAAAAAGTGCAATAAATCCCGATTCAAATCTGTTTCATCTCCTCACTGGCCTCGCCACATTTAGAAAAATCACAACATCACAACATCAGAGGCGTGACTCAGTGCCAGAGTGGCTGAGTCATGCTTTACACCTTGCATAAGGAGATAGATTGAGGCCACAAGAAATCATGTGTTTAGTGCTGTACTTTCATTACAATTGCCTGTATTTTTAGTTTATTTTTCTTCTTTCTACAGTCCTATATCAGTTCTGTGTGATCAAGAAAGAGCTGTCTAGTCCTCTGTTTCTTTCTCACACCAAGCACCAGCTCATAAAATATTCAATGTCCCGAGTATCACAAAGAATCGCTCTGGTTCAAATACACTTAGATGTGTTATTTGTCAGTACACAACAAATATCATGAAATGTGTCCCCTGCATTTGCTGTGGATTGATCTATTGTGCATGTTTTAGGTTGATTTGTTGAGGGATTAAACAGAGAGAGAAACATGCAAACTCAACATAGAAAGACATGCATGACCTAGAAACTTATAGATAAAAGCACTATCCACTGGGATTTTGGGTTTACATTAGATCTAAATTGAACTATATTGGCTTATAACATGATGTGGCTAGTGTTGAGGGCTAGTACTTTATTTCCAATTAAAATGTTTGAATAATCATATTTTGTCTTGCAGTTAAAATCTAACATGTAATAATGCATTCAATAAAACAAATAACTGAATAAAATGTGAGCTCTAGACAAGACAAGTTAATATTATGGTCTGTCAGTGCCACAGTCGTCATGGTCGCAGACACATGTTGCCAGCTGTTGGCTCGAGGTGTCATCATACAGGAAGAGCTTCTCGTCGCCGCCAAGTCAATTATTTAATGCCAGTCAATCCAGAGAAGTAGAGAAGTTTTGGAGTTGTGGAGATGTTTTACTATTCCGGAAGAGTGCAGCCTGAAGATCAACTCCCCTGGTCAGATCTCTCCAGTGTCCTCCTGCTCCCTGACCCTTCAGCTGTCCACTGTGTCACTGATGTGGCTGTTTCCATAGAGATAACATGTAAACTTGTGTGAACATGGCATTAGTGAAACTTTTTGTTGTATTTATAAGGTTAAGGATAGGATTAGCCTTTAGCTTTAAGACAAACTCTCCAACCTTCACTCACACAGATGTCTCCTTCACTGAAGTATTTACATCCTACATCAAAGTGCCACAATTTGAGAGCCACTGCCTTATTGCTAATCGAGGAATAGATTGTATATAAATATTCCATACAAAGATCATACGTAAAAAAAAAGAACATTTTTGCACTCTTAAGACTTGCAAGTCTCTTTATTAACAGTGAACACTTTGAGCAGTTTCAGGTATGTTTTGTTACATATATATTTTTGTTAAATTTCTAAAAATTAACATTCTCTTGAAATACAACACTGCAAAAATGATATTGTCATAATTTAAAATTAAATACTTGACCTGAATTTCAGTAATTCTGACTTGGCAAGTAAAAATATCCGCCGATAGTATAGGATTCTCTTACTTTTTTTGCCAAGTAAAATGACATTTATTTCCTTGTCTTTAGGTGCAAGAAGATAATTTATCTTTTTTCAGGGGCAATAATATGTTTTGTCCAATTTTAAAAAAGAAAATAATTTTAGGCTTTATGTATTATGTGACGCCTGCAGGATTTGAACTATGCATGTGTATAGAGACCCCTGCCTCCTGAGCCACTGTCATATTCTCTCTTATTTGGACTTTTGCTTAAATTCTTCTATTGCAGTAAACTCTGCCCTGCTGCAGCATCATGTGTCTTGGCACGGCTTTTAAAAGAGAAAGTGAGAAGGTAGCTCCACCGGCGCTGCTGCCTGCAGGGAGAGAGAGAGAGAGCATTGTTGATTTGTCGGCGGAGGGAGAAAAAAAGAGAAAATAATAAAAAGCCTGGTGTTCTGCCAATAGCCGCTGGCAGTACCCACACATAATTTGCATTTAAGGCCGTCGCTGCCGAGACAAGTTTATTTGTACAGCTTAGTAAACACGGCATCAGTCAGAGAGAAGCCCCGGTTTCAGAGGAATTAAGAGGAAAAATGGATTACACTAAATTCAATATTTGATCAAAACAGCTAATACATCATAGTGTTCGTTCATCCAGCTTTCATTTAGTCACATCAAGGGCTGCAGCTGGGGATACAAGTGCTACCAGAAAGAGAAAAAGAAGTGGATCTCCAAGGACTGTGTGATTGGAAAACAGAGGCGCTCTTTGGGGCAGAGAAAGTCATTCAAGAGGAGAAAAACCAAGGCTCTCTCTGGTAAAGTTAAAATGCCTTTGTATGTGTATGGCACGGCTAAATGAACCGATATAGTCCCATTTATTCTCTTTAAAAATGTACTTGTATGTAAAAAGCAAAAGAATATCACACAGATCTTTTTTTTAAATGTGCATTTTTTTTTTTTTTTTATGAAGAATTTAAGAATTAGAATCCGGACTAAACCAGGTCTATATCAGGACTAAACAAGGTCTATGTGCACAAACAGGAACTCAGACACAAACAGAGAGCCATTCCATTTACATTTTTTAAAAACAATGATAAGATCTACACCACATCACTGGGAAAATTATTGTGTTCAAACCACTGTTCAAAATACGTTCACTTTGATTCCATTTCAAAAAATGTTCTTGAGTAGAGTAGAAAGTATCGATCATGAAATGTACTTAAGTAAAGTCAACTTTTTTTGCACTTTATACTTCCGCCAACATGTTTCATTACATCCATGAAGTCCATCATTGGGGGGACAAACAGAATTAAAAGGAAATTATGTGGGGTACATACAAGTAATCCACCAATATTGTTACTCCATATATAGAACAAAGTAATCCATTACTATCCATCCATTATTTACAGCCTCAAAAAGTAAAAATAAAACACATAAAGTGCACACTAAAAGTTAAATGTATTTTATTTTTATTTTTTTCTGCCAGACCAGGCCTGAAAGTGAGACATCCTCACTAAAACAACCCAGTACAGACGACTGACCAAGATCTTTTGTGTACATTGGTGAACTCCTGTACAACTGAGAGTTTACATGAGCAGGAAATTAACCAAATTCACAAAAATACTAAGAAAAAGCTTATTAGGAGGACTTTTTCTGTCACCTTAAAAGTCCCCTCTTAATGAAGTGTCCTCGGATGCAATGAACCCGTCCTGCAAAGACAGTGAAAGAGGGCGGGGCTTGTCTCTATAGAAACGAGAGGTCGGACGGGGCAATTAATGGTTTTCTTTAAAGGGCCCCGGTTTGGCTTCGATCCTTTTTAACTGTGTCATTACGTTGTGGCAGTGACAGACCAATGCTCTTAAGAGAAAATGGCTTAAAGTCTAGACGCAAATGTAAAAAGCGGACTGCGGACTATCAATTATGTTGTCATTCCGGCAAAACAGGTCAATACCAGTTATGACAGCCATTTTAGCGCATAATATAGGCTTAAAAAGAGCCATTAAGGCCCTCAACGTCGCCTCTACAAAAAAAAGCCATATATCTGACCTGAAATGTGCCACTTAAAAGTCGGACATATTCAATAATGTAGGAAGGGGACAATGAAGGTGAATGGTAAAGTCGGATTCTCATGAGCATAAATTGTGAACTTTGCAAAGAGAAATCCTCAAAGACTTTAAAGCTTCCCTTGGCTATCTCTGTACAGAAATCTGACCTATGCATCCTTTACTTTATTTTTTATTTTATTTTAAACAAGGAAAGTGCACAGTATTCATTAACTCACTGATCTTGATAAAATGCATTGACGCGTTTGACTTTTTTATTGAGAAGGCCTTGTGATGGTAAAGGCTTTTAAACTCTAAGGCATAAATATGAGAAAACAATATCTTGCAAGTTTTTTGTTATTTGGTTTGTTTAATAGGCTTTTATATAAAATAAGTAAATTTCGGCATACATTTGCATATACTTTCCCTGCTCTTTTTTTGACCATTCTGTTTGACTGTTCACAGATATTGTATTAAAGAATAAGATATAAATAGAAATATCTCTCAGTCACAATATCAATCCTCCAGAGGGCCTCATTTAGTTGTCGACTAATCAAAATAATAAACCTCCAAGAGATTTATTTCTTCCACCACAATAAACAGCACAATTTGATTTGTTTTCCTCTCTCCACAGGTTTACAACATCCTTTGAGCATGCGCTACAAATTCAACTTCATCGCAGACGTGGTGGATAAAATCGTGCCAGCTGTGGTGCATCTGGAGCTGTTCCAACGGTAACAAAACATGGATATTGAACAACAGAGAATAAACAGAGATAAGATGAAAACAACTGGAAAAATAGTCAAGATTGCATTGATGTGACATATACAGTACTGGTCAAAAGTTTGGACACACGCTTTCGCCTTTTTGTTCATCAGTGCAAATAAACTAGAATATAAGACATAGTTTTGATGCCTTCAGTGAGATATTTAAAAGGTATTTTTTTAAAAAAAGATCAACTAAACTCAGATTTAGTGCTCCATGGGGCGCCACTTTGAGGCCGTTCTGATCAAATGGTATTGTAAATTATTTGTGCGGCTGTTTTATTAATTCACTCGACAACAAACAACCTCAATACTAATACATTTGCAAAATAAACCCATAATTTTAAACCTTACTTAATCCATTGTTCAGATTTCATTACTAAAAATATTGGCAAACTTAGGCATTTTGAGGCATTTTTTTCTCACATTTATGTCAGTAATCTCCTGCAAAAAAATCAAATTAACATCTATACATTTATTGTTTTTCCTTATTCACCTGCAGTGTCTCATTTTAAACAAAGCAAAAGGACTCAAAATATGTACTTTTCACCTTGTTTCTCTCCTCCACTGGACTGACACTCGTCCCCTCTGACCCCTTGTGTCCCTGCAGGCTGCCCTTCTCCACTGAGGAGGTGTCTGTGTCCAGCGGCTCGGGCTTCATCGTCTCGGAGGACGGCTGGATCGTCACCAACGCCCACGTCCTGTCCAACAAGGAGAGGATCAAGGTGGAGCTGAAGAGCGGCCTGCAGTACGACGCCACGGTCAAGGACGTGGACCAGCGCATCGACATCGCCCTCATCAAGATCGAGCCGGAGGTGGGTCAGGGGTCAAGGGTCAAGGGTCAAAGGTCGTCGTTTAAAGGCTATGGGCAACAAATTAGGTCAAATTTACGTAAAATATGTTTATCTTTAAGCTTTTTTTTTTTTTTTTTCTAATTAAAGTGCCAAAGTTCTCATTCCATTGCCATTTTTTCTCCTTGGCAAGTCAAAATTACTCTAAATAGGGTCAAATACTCTGGATCATATGTCATCATTTAAATGCTATGGGTGACAAAGTAGGTCAAATTTACGTAAAATATGTATATCTTTAAGCTTTTTTCTTCTAATTAAAGTGCAACAATTCTCATTCCATTGCAATTTTTTCCCTCCTTGTTATGTCAAAATGTCTCTAAATAGGGTCAAATTCTCAGCTCAGATGTCATCATTTAAATGCTATGGGTAATAAAGTAGGTCAAATTTACGTAAAATATGTATATCTTTAAGATGTTTTTTCCTTTTTTCTCATTAAAGTGCCAAAATTCTCATTCCATTGCCAGTTATTTTTCCTTGGCAAGTCAAAATTACTATGAATAAGGTCAAATGTTCTTAATTCAACTCATTTTAAATCATAAAGATGTTGTGAGCAGCTATTTCAATTTGCATTAGCCAAAATGATAAAATGTGTCATAATGAAGAATATATCAAGCATACAGTACTTTTAAGATACAATGCTGGGAAATAGGAATAAATATGAAATAAATTTAGATATATCGATTTGAAGCTTTGCTATAGACATAATAATGAGAAAAAATATTGCAATAAATAAGTTAATATGTTTATAGTTTATGTATGCAGTTTATATTTGGATATTTAGCTTTAGAATGAGCAAGTGAAAAAGACTCTTGTTTTTGGGTGGTCAAAACTCAATAAATCAGGTTAGGATTTAGTTATTGAAAAATCCTTCTGGGAAAAAAAGAAATAAGAGCAAGATTGTTGTGTAGGAGCTAAAGTTGAGGTTTGTTTGCTAGAGTGTAATGAAAATCAAACAGCCTTTAAAGTTAAACTCCTTTGCGGTTGTCACAGAGGAAATGACCAAAATGAATGGCAGAGTTAGTAAAATCACTTTGTTGTAGTGATTTCAGAGAGAATCTGAAGCCCATTGGATAAACATCATAAAATAAACATCATAAAGGGTCAGTATGGTCCAGGCCATTAAAACTGGCATGTCAAGGGAGAAAACGAGCAGAGAAACCCAAGATTGACCGCTGCATAAAAAATTGATGTCTTCACCTGCCACGCATCGCCTTAAGCAAACAATAACCCCATATTTCACATTTTAAAAAATATTATCATGGAAACCCAGAAATCTTAGAGGCTTTGATGTCACAGTTCCAAGCTCTGGTTTATAATGTCACATAAACATAACTTACTTTGTATCTCAAATAATGAGATTTTTTTTATAGCATTGAGCAGTGTAGGAGTTAGACTAGAAAGCAAAGGAATTAACTCGTCTACATAATTATGTGCTTATTTATTGCCTAGATTCAATGTTTTTTTTGTTTTTTTTTTCCCCATAGGTTTAAATAGGAAATAACAAAGGCTATTTTTTCTCAAAGTACATTTTTCTCTTACAGATTCCAAATTTTCCAATGCTTTTAAGGTTTTTCAGAATTTTTTTTTTATATCTAATTTCAAGCCTGATTTGTTGAGTTTTGAACCCCCAAAACACGGTGAAATGTGTTTATTTTATTTTATTATTTTATTTTATATTTTATTTATTTTTTCATTAATAACTTGCTTACTCAATAATGAATGAACGATATCCAAAACCCCTCTTAAAATATTTTTAACTAAAACGTCAACAATATAAAATCATTCATTTAAACCTGGCTCTATCCATTATTTAGATTGAACGGCAGAAAAACAGTCATAATATTAATTTCGCCCATTTTCACATGTAAATGGACTTATATTGACATGAAAACATAAAAAGTTGGAGTATTTTTGTCTCATATTCTACAGCAAAAGTTTGGGCTTGATGCCTATAAATTTCCATTTGTTTTCCCCATTCACCTGCAGAGTGTTGCCTCCAGACCTGTTTTTGTCACATGTCTGTTGTCAGTACATCCTGCTCACAGCTGACACTCTGTCTCCGGCGCAGAGCTGCAGGTTTGGTGTGAAAATAATGAATGCCAGATGGTCCCGAACGGAATTTGGCATTTATTTGGTTCGCCGTGACTCAGGAACTGGCTGTTTTGTTCCGACATTTACCAGATGTTTGCTCCCGAGCCGCTCTGACGTACAAACGCTTCCCGGTGACCGTCTGATCGCAGCAAATGAACGCTTCACAATGTAAAATAAGTCTAAGGTTTTTCAGGATCTGTACTTTACGTGAGTGTTTTTGTTGAGAACTGACATTTTCTCCACGACATTTGAAGAAAAAAATATAATGCTTTCTGGTCTACTGTATTCCTAAAAAGGATCCAAAGTAAAAAGTAAATTAGTCCATGTTTTGTTTCATTTTAAAAGCCTTAAAATGCACCCGTTAGAACAGTAGGGGGCGCTGTACAGATGTTCTGTCCCCCCGCAGGCAGCCATGGAAATTACACATTCAAATACTAACTATGATTTCCAGCAGTTTGGCTCCATACATAAACTTTTTAAGGGAGAAAAAAATACACTTTTGAGCTTTATCAATAGCACAATTGTATTCAGGAAGTACAAAACAGTGTGCTGAAAGAGGAAACCACTAAAATTAACAGGATCAACTCGTGGATTGCTCAAAACTGCAGGAATGAAGTGAAATATATATGTTTTTGATGATGGGGCAATGTCACAACATGGTTTAAAGCTCCAAAAAGTCGATTTTGCATGATATATTCCCTTTTACTTAAAATATCTGATCATTCAAATCTGTCAATGCTTCAACCTGAAGAGGGAAAAGTGACCTCTGTCATGCGTCATACTGATAAACAAGCCAAAACATACAGTGCTCAAGGATATGTCTGTAATACAAAACTGACCACACAGCATGACCCAATATGATACATATAATTTTTTATTGTGTTTTCCATCTCAAAATACTGTGGTATTTTAAGTGCCACATTCCACATTTATAAGATGAGTCTCCAGCTTTTTACCTGAGGACATGAGCTGCTATAAATCCTGAGTAAAAGCTGCCACAATCACAATGGGCAGGCACTGGCATGTGAGCGCTCTCTTCAGTCCTACTCCACTTTTTAGACAACTTTGGAAGTCTCCCAAAGAAAGTATCCACGTTTTTATGTGCCACACTTAGAAGGCATTTGAAGAAACTGGCTCTCAGAACAACACACGGTAAACATGACAGCTGATAAATGCAGCTGGAAGCTATAAAAGGGGCTTGAAGTGCATTTCCATTTGCGTAAACATCTGTTCTCACGTCTCGAAATAAGAAAAAGTGGGAAAAGGAAATAATGAACTGGTTCTACATCATTCAAAATAGATTTTCCTGAGCTTCCACGTTACACCTGGAGTGTGCTTTGTTTAATTCACATGTTTCAGTAATCCTGGTGATTACCAAAGCTTTGAATTGGAAATGGAATTGCTCACCTTTTTGCTTGGTTTACAAACAACACAACAAACTGTCATTCCATAAGAAATATGCTAATTGCAATTCAATCTGGATAGACTCAGGCAGAAACTGAAAGAGATTAGAACATGGATTTGTTTTGGAGTCTTTGGCGCTCGAGCCCTGACATTGGTGGTGGTGTAGGAGCATGAAGATTGGAGCATGAAGGTGGTGCTGGGGAGGGGGTGGGTTGCAGCACGGTTGTTGCGCAGCTGAATTGGAGTGGATGAAAGGGTGGAGAGGTTTAAATATGAAATCCTTGCACTGATTGGTTTAGACAAAGGAGAGGCTGGGATTCTGATAGGCTGAGGTGCAGCTATGATGACATAATTGGACATTTGGTTCAGCTGGATGACTTTGGCTTTGATAGGACGAGGCTTAGGTGGAGATGTGGTTCACTTGCACGGACACATCTCCAGAACCAGAACCTGCACCAGTAGCAAGGGGGCATCGCTCAAAAAAAAGAGGTGGTCTGAGAGTGGAGAAGGTCATCACTGGCCATACTATGAAAATATAATGACCTCAGAGACAAGAGCAACAACATCTGGATTCATCTTCATTAAAAATAAGCCACTTAAAAAAACACTCCTCAAAGACAAAGTGGCCCATGAGGCTACCAGAAAAAAAACTCTTAATGAAGTGATTTACAAAAAGGACTTGAGGAGTGAACCACAGCCTTTGTTTCTTCTTTTCTTTCTTTCTTCTTTGTTCTTCTATGATAGTTGTTTCAGTTTGGTTTCAGTTGTTATTTTGGTAAAGAAAAAAAAAGACATTTCCTCCCTGTAAAACACAGCACAACAGGACTAATCGAGCAAACTCACAGAAACGTGGCCTCGGGCTGTGCAGCCGTTTAAGTCGAGATAAACTCAACTGATCCCAAATAAAAAAGTCAAGGCACTGCAGGTACAGCAGGAGCCAGAGGCGAGAGGGGAGTGCACCTGAAAGCTTTTATGTAAGGATTAAACAAGAAGCCGAGCATTATACATTTTAATGCCTGGCACGCAGCTTGGCAAGTGTGTTTTTTCGATATATATTCTCGGTCTTTATGTTACAGCCTCAACATTTACTCATTCAGAAAAGAAAGTAGCTGACCTGTGCCTTGTCAAACATTATTGTAGATAAACAAGTGATCCCAACAAAATGTTTCCTGCTGCGCTAAACAACAGCAACATGCGTTTGCCTCAAAAAAGCTCAAGATTACACCCAATATATGAATTTATAGATGTGCTTTGTTGAAAGGTATTAAGGTGAGATTTTTCCACCTTTCTTTAAGAATGAGCCAAGATCAGAACATGAAATCCTTGAGTGAAATAAAAGAGTGAAAAATGTGCTGGTTTCAAAGATGAGAGTCTAAAGTTGATATGCCATGGCTTTTCTGTGTCCTTGCTAATCTCCAGTTCACACAAGCAGATGTGTTAAGACTATTCACTTCTGCTCAAATGTAAGCCTAGTTTTCACTGAAGGCATTTATGACTCTGTAATGAGAGACAACCCAAAATATGCATGTGGTCTCAGAACAAATGTTCTCAGAGGAATGCATTCTGACTAAAATGACTATTGTGGGATTAATTTTAACCTTTGAAATGTATGTTGTGTGCAACAATAGGATGTGTTCATGTATTAGAATGTGATGTTACTGCTTTATTTTACCTTTCCAATGAAATCTCTAAACAAAAAAACCTCTAAACCCGATCAATATTGAGAGTCCATTTGTGTCATCAACACCAAACACATGGTTTGTTGCACTGCATTCGCTTTTGGACACCTTTATGAGAAGATAAGACAGTTTTTTTTCCAACTGAGCCTTAAATGCCTCCTTGTCATATTAAGTGCAAATATGTTGTAAATAGACAACTCCACCTTGTGCAATATCCAAGTTCCTTTATTGTTATTCAGCTATATATGCTTTTATATTTTATACAGCTTTACAAAGTTATTTTATAAAACGTTTTTTTTTTTTATTATTATATGTTCTATTTTGTTCTTTCACTGAAAGACCTGCACCTTATTTTTGATTGTAGCTGTGAGTGACAGTGACCGTGTGATAGTGTGAGTGCATCATAGAGTGAACTGCACGAATGAACAGCATGAATGACTATTCTTGTTGACTTATGTTTGAGTATATGTCACTCTAATTTATTGTGTAAAAGGGACTGCTGATAGAAACTATAATCTGGCGGAGAACATCTCTTATGAGCTCTTATGAGCTCAATGTCTCTGTACACTGTGCCTTTTCAAATAAAGGCTAAACCAAACTAAGCTAAACTTGATTCCTATAGCAACAGCTCATTTCTAACCTCCTCCCTCCCTCCTTCTCCCTCCTCCCTTCTTCTCCCTCCTCCTCCCTCCTCCCTCTCTCCTTCTCCCTCCTCCCTTCTTCTCCCTCCTCCTCCCTCCTCCTCCTCTGCAGAGCCCCCTGCCCGTGCTGCCCCTGGGCCAGTCGTCTGACCTCCGTCCCGGGGAGTTTGTGGTGGCCGTGGGCTCCCCCTTCTCCCTCCAGAACACGGTGACCACGGGCATCGTCAGCACCGCCCAGAGGACCGGGCAGGAGCTGGGCTTCAAGGACTCCGACCTGGACTACATCCAGACCGACGCCATCATTAACGTGAGCCACCGGCGTGTTCTTCCTAGCCTGGTTGTAGTGGAGCTCAGGTGAGACACTGCAGGTGGATAGGGAAGAAATGTAAGTTTAATGATATCAGTTTGAAACTTTTCTGACCACATAACGGTGAGAAAATATGGATTGCAAGGTTTCTGCCATTTTACACCTGAAAATGGCCAAAATGACAACAAAATCCATGTAATGCATATAGCCAGGTTTAATGTATGTATTGCATTTTGTTGACTTTTTAGTTACAAAGATACGTTTAGGGAGGGAATTCACATATACTGTTTAGTTTTTGAATAATAGAACATAATATAGCTTTCTTGTTTGTTGAAAAAAGCAGAGATTTGTCTTTCAACACGCCACATTCAAAGTAATCCAATAAAACACACACAATAAAAACATTAAAATAAATTAAAAAAACAGACAGCTACAACAGTTGGGAAGAATGATAAGTGAGTTACTAAAAAAAATGCATTTAGAGAAAATGGGCCTTGCATTTTTTCATTATTCAGATTCATTATAAATCTATAGAAAAACATTGAATCAGTGCAACAAGTAAACACCTTATTTTGTAGAGTATGACATGTATTTGTTTCCTGATTAAAGTATATGTTAACTGGCCCAAAACCTGAAACAAAAAACCTTTAATGATCTGAATCTATCACATACATCACATTTGAGTCAATTTCCTTAAAACATGACCCGCATTAAAATGAAAAGCAAAATGTATAACTGGCTGTTTGGGCTTTAAATATATATTCAATAACATTTGTAATTGAAAACATGTATTTACAATAAATGCAATGTACCTATGTAAACCCATATTATTAAGCCAAATGTTGCTGCTCGGTTTTATTATAACCATCATAAACTATTTAAAGTGGGCTTTCAAATTGTATTGCATGATAATTGTAGGGGTCACAGCCTAAAAAGTTTGGTGACCCCTGCTCTAAATGACAGTATTTATCAGCCAATCTATAAGCAGTATATTTAAATGCAGTGCAACAGATTTCCATATTTCCTGTGAGTGCGGTGGCAATTAGCGCCTGTCATCAGTGCTTACGCTTTACCATCACTTTTATATAAAAATACAGATACAGAAAAGATACTGTTTTTGCATCTGGTTTTCTACTTTCTAATTGTAGTATGTGAAGACTCCATGTTTTATGAAGTTTTCTTTCCACTCTTGCAACAGCATCTCCACTTTAGTGGCTACAGACTCCAAACTTTCCAGTTTTGTAGGGATTTGTTAATATTCAATTCCTGCCTGATTAATTGAATTTTGAACCCAAAAAAAGGACAATTTGGTTTTTGTACACAATGTTCTCACTAATAATTAGCTTGTTCAAAAACTAAAGATATCAAAAATCCTATCTGAAAAGATAAACAAATAAATTATTATAACTGATAATACAATAAAACTTTAAATGGAATCCTTGTTTGATAGAAAGTTTAGATTTCATCACAGAAAATACAGCCAATTTTGGCAATTTTTATGCATTTTTTAAATGTTAAAATACAACTAAAATGACCAAAACTTGCAATATTTTATTCTAATAATTATGCCTTTTTCCCTTATTCAGTGTCTCACCTTAAATAGGATTCTTTTTTTTTAATTAAAGGGTTGTTATGGAACATTTTAGGTGAAATAAAAAAGGATTTTAGTGCTTATTTGAACGCTTTAGGATCTCCAGGACCCTATCCATGATTACAATGAGAATATTTACCTTAGAAAACACATTATAGGGGTCACAGATGGAAAGTAAAGGTTCCCCTAAAAGGTTAAAATCAAGCTGTTGATGATTTTGTTTGTTTGTTTATGTTTTTTTCACAATAAAAGCTACATCATGCACTTTTAGGGTTAAAAAAGAAAGCTAAAATTTAATTTTGAGGCTGCAAACAGGCTTTTCTCAATTATTTTTTTCTGCTTGTGATAGCTTTTCCCCCCAATCTGCCATCATATAACTTCAAGTAAAAATGTCTGCCAAATTAATATACTAATGCTATATAACACCGCATTAATGTCAAAAACAGTCCCAAACAAAGCTCATTAAACATTCCCAACCCTGCCTCCCTGACGCTCTTCTCTTGTCTCCACAGTACGGCAACTCGGGCGGCCCGCTTGTCAATTTGGTAAGAGGATTTATGTCGTATGTCAGAGGGATAATACCGTTCATTTGCATTTGGGCTGCGGCCTGTCAGCGCGGCCTTGTTTTATTAATGGCGGCGAGCGCTGAGGTCGTGTTTCTTGTCAGTTCCAGTCTCCCCGGTCGCTTTTTCTCTCCGCCGCCGATCAAGAGAGGCCGTTTGCATCGCGCCTGTACTTTCCAATTATCCTCGCCGTGCATTTATTTACCAAGGTTGTTGCCTTGAGAAAAAAGAAAAAAAAGAAAAACGTACTCCTCAAGGTGCGTTT
This sequence comes from Lythrypnus dalli, assembly GCA_011763505.2. NCBI lineage: Eukaryota > Metazoa > Chordata > Actinopteri > Gobiiformes > Gobiidae > Lythrypnus > Lythrypnus dalli. The sequence goes on from JAADKR020000003.1 coordinate 916,106, forward strand.
GGGAGCTCGTCCTTCACCGCGGCGGCGTTAGCTGCGGGTTAGACGGACGCCGTTTTTTAATGCAAAACACAAACAGCCGTGTCCTCATGAAGAAACAGATGCTTAAATACTCTTATAATACACAGCCGAGAGCAGCAATTATAACACATGTGATGGAGCGCACTATGACAGAGATCTTCATGTAATTGATGGTCTAGTTGTGTCCTCTACATGTCATCATTAGCTTAGATAAGATAAGAAAAGA
>JAADKR020000003.1:1327070-1338594 GCA_011763505.2 Lythrypnus dalli
AGAAATGAAGTTTAAAGCTGGGTAGAATGTGACTAAAATTATGACTAGAAAACATTTATCAAAAAATATTTCTCCTTCAAGTTTATAAACCATGATTTTGCCATATTTACAAATGTTCTTTCAATAAATATCACTGTATTCTGCTGTATTCAACATTGCCTTTAAAATCATATGTTTATAGTTTTCAAAAAGCCTATAGAAAAACATGAATATATTTTACTTCTTGCTAGGGGTATTCATCACTGTATCGTACAATGAGATACACTCAATGGTGAATAGTTAATCAATAATTGTTCTGTAAAGTGAGAAGTGAGGAAATCAAGTCAAAACTACTTAATCAAATGCTTTAACTCAGGTCGATGTTTTTTTTTTTTTGCAGTGTAAGTAAATACAAAGTGACCGGGCGGCCGTACGTTCAGTGTTTGCAAAAAATAAAAACAAAACTGGAAATGTGTCAGAGTACAGTAAAAATCATACAAACCAACAACACTGGTGGAAGAGTTCACATAACGGACACAAATGAAATGGTACGACCCCAAACGGCGTGCGGCCTCTGCCTCGGTGCGTGCTGGCGCCCTCCTGTGGCTGGAGCAGGAGGTGCAGAGGAGGTTCCTTTAAGCCAGGACCTCCTCCAGAGCCGGCAGGAGGCCCTTCTCCATCAGGTGGGCCTTCAGAGCGTTGAAGATGTGCAGCTGCTGGTCCACACGCAGGGCCATGAGCTGCTGGATCACTTTGGTCGGGTTTGGGCCCCTGGAGGACACAGGGTGGACATTTCAACTGGTCTACGCTGAACAACATGGGAAAACTTGACCCAATAGGAGGAGGTGGGAGGGAGGAGGATGATGGTGAAGCTGTCCTCTATGTTGGACTATCACTCCCACCTCCTGCAGGACACTCTGACAGCACTGGAGAGCTCGGTCAGTGGTCAGACTATTACCAGCACCGCCGCCAGTAGACCATTCATTCATTCATTCATTCATTCATTCATTCATTCATTCGTGCCTGAACATCTGAGCAATATCCTTTTCATTTCTGTCAGTGAAATGTATTGGACTATTCTATTTATTGACTTTCAAGTGCAATCTTTCATACTCCTTGAGGAATTGTACATTTGTAAATACTCTCTTGTCTTTTAGTACTTATGCTCTTGCTGCTGTACATTGCAAGTTTCCCCACTGTGGAACAAAATAAAGGCTAATCTTATCTTAAAGCATTTGTTAAGTATAAGGAATCAGATGTATCAAACCATTTCCATGAATATTTCTGAAATTTAAATCCCATTAAATAATCTCGTGTTAGTCTCATTTATGACAGCAGGATTGTGGCTAGTTATTTTAGGAATATAAATTTAGTACAATGCTCACGCTATGATGAACCACGAATTTTTTCTTGTGCACTTGAGACCTGAGAGTGCAGCTGTACCTGATGAAGCTGGCGATGTAAACATTGACAAAGGTGGCCATGAGGTACTGGCAGTCGAAGCGGTCCATGATGCCTCCGTGGCCTGGGATCGTGTTGGCAAAGTCCTGAAACACAGGAGGAAGATGAAACAGAGGGGTTTAGATGGATTTCTTATGTAATGTATGGTAGGTCAGGCTGAAATTAAATAATAATCAAATCTTTAGCTCTACCTTGATTTTAAAGGCTCTCTTGAAGCCGCTGGCAAAGAACCCTCCGAAAGGTCCCACGATGGAGGCAAAGGACGAGAGGGCGATGCTGTGGATCTGGAACGGGTAAAGCCTCACTGTGCTCTGTGGAGACATGACCCACAGTTAGGCTTGACTTTGTCCAGGACTTTGTGGACATGAGGACAGCACTTACCCATCCGGTGAGAGACTGCAGGACGGAGGGCAGAGCGTAGTCCTGCAACTGGAACAGCTCCGAGGGCTCGCAGTCCACCTGGAAACTGTTCAGGTCGTTGTTGAACTCCACGGGACACACAAAGTATCGATACCCCGCCATCACATACGCCAACTGCCGGGGACAAGGACAGGACACTCAGGACAAGGTCGTCATTGGTCAAAATCAATCGGTTACACAGTCATTTTAATCTGATGGTACTTCTAAAGTATTAACTGTATCCACCATCATCATGCAATATCTATTTTTCCTTGCATTAGGTTATAGGAAGTCAAATTCAATGTTTTCTATTAAAATGTCAATGCTGAGGGACCAACATAAAATAGATCATATTAATATCTCCTTTTATGTAACTTCGATTCCACTTTAATGTTTTTGCTTACATTTACAGCCTTAATTTTGGCAGTTTGCTCAATTCCTTAATTTTCTATAATGCACTACAGAAACCCAGTAAAAGCTTGATGACTTGACCTTCAATGACCAAGACGCATTTAAAAGTCGACTCTTACCAAAGCACAGAAAAAGATGGTGGAAAACAATCCTCCAATGAAACCCTCCCATGTCTTTTTCGGTGAGAGCTGCAGGAGACAGAAGAAGTCAATGAATAACATCTGGGAGCTTAAAAAACAACTGCGTAGGTTTGTTTTTAATATTACACTGACCTTTATAAGTGGAGTGCGACCAAAGAAGAAGCCAAACATGTAGGCCATAATGTCGTTGCAGATCACACTGGAGATCGGCACAATGAACCTTTGACAAGAAAATGGAGTATTTTAATTCCAACATATTTACAGAGGTTTTTATTTCTTTATATTAGCTATATTATTATTGGATTAATGGTGATTTTGTACCAGATCATGCCCTCAAACAGGTTGTGGATGATGAGGTGAGACTGGGTGACCACGATCAGCAGAGTCACGTGAGTCCAACCAAACTGTGGACAAAAGAAACATGTAAAACAGCTCGAGACACTCATTTTATTAAACATTTACATGCTCTGGTCTAGGGTTACCATGTAAAACTGCAGGCGGTAGTGCTTCTTCACCAGGCTGAGCACGAACATGCAGAAACCTGAGACACAAAAAATATTATGATTACATTTTACATAGGTAGTAACAGGTCAACTTCAATGGCATTTTAAAGCACAGGTAATACATTTTAATAACATACGTAAAAACAAAAAAAAAACCTGTGGAAAATTCATTTAAGATTTGCAAACATTCCATTAAGTAGAAGAATAAAAGGAAATGTAAATATTAAACAGAAAATTGAACACAATGATCAATTTTCAGGCAAAAAAGTGACCAATTTCAATGTGGTTTTAGACCAGAAATGTTCCAAAAATGTAAGTGAAAATGGTCAAGTAATGTAATTTGGGGCACAGTGGCTCAGTGGTTAGTGCATTTGCCTCACAACAAGGTCGCAAGTTCGATCCACAGACCATGCAGGCCTCCATCACCCAAAAACATGTTTCAGCATTGACAACATTCTCTCTGTTTCGGCCTGGTCTGTAATTCCGACACAGTTTGAAGCCTTGTTTTAAACGCACTTATGTGATAAATAAACTAAACTTAATAAACAAACATAACTAAGCATATCTTCATTTGCACCAGGTTAAACTGGTAAAGAGCACAGACAGAGAAGACTTCCGTTGTCACCACATCCTGTTTGGCACCAGCTCGAAGCGCGAGGAAACAGGAAACCTCAAATTAGAAAAAGGTTTTTACTGTTTCAATGTGGTCACGGCATTACTTAAGTGTCCCAAGATGAGACTAAAGTAATAATAGAATAAGTTTTATCTATTTAAACTGTGGAAGTATTAAATGAACTAGCCCAGTCCCTGTGGGGGTTCAGATTGTATTTTTATATAATATTTTTAGCTTTTTGACATTGCTATTTATTCTTTAATATGTACAAATCAAACTATAAAACATTAAAAGTCATAAGAAGTCCCTTTGAATGGAGTGAAATATTTTTCTTTGGATGCTCTTGTGGTATATTTGGATTGAAAAGGGGGCTCTAAAGTACTTTAGATATTTCACTGATTCAACATTCCATCCATTATTATTATTTTATTTCATTTCGGTGAAAAACTATATTCCAAAGCTGTTCTCTCAAAATGCCCTTTTCTCACATTCTGGAAACAACACCTCTGCTTAAAATAAAAACTGCAAATCTATTCACAGACTCACTCATTGACAAATACAGAGATCATAGTCAAATATTTGTCTTTATGCATTTACAAGGGAAATGTTCTTGACCAAAGATGGTGCAGCACGAGTTTCCCTTTGTTTCTATAAAAAGATGCAATAACCTCTGGAATTTCCACATCCTCCTTGACCATTCAAGGTATGAGACACTATGAGTCAAAATGTCTTTAAAGTAGGTCAGTGGTTCTCAAACAGAGGTGCAGGTCCCAGAGGAGATACACACAGGCCTCTTCAGTAGAGCACACATTTTGCTCAAGCTTTTCCAATATTTCTCTTGAATTAAAGCAGTCTGAAGACCATTTTGACTACCGATAATCTTATGGTAATCTTTGCTCACAATAAAAGTAACAAAAAAAAAAAAAGTCTTATAACTGACTGACTCAACTGACTGACTCAACTTTAAGGATAAATACAAATGATTCATCCTTAAAGTTGGTATTGTTATGCTCGCTTATATAAATGTCAGCTCTTTGCACCTTTCCAAATATTTTACTCAATGTCTGACTTATTTATATTAATCTATGCCTTTTGGAAACTCAATGCACATTTTCTTATTCAATTAATTCAAGGTAAAGTATTGCATTTTGTTATATTATTAAAAAATAATACTTGCATTGTTATTTATCGTATTATGTATTGCATTAAAACAAAAATGTATTCTTCCAGCCTCAGTAGCTGATATAAAACACATAAGCATCATTAAGATAGGCTTTATTATCCAGGTTTAAATTCGTTTTTCTGTTTGTTTTTCCTTGTATCCTCACTGTGAAGCTGTGATTTAATTCCCCAAACACAAAGCTTGAAATCACCTCCACACAGTGATGAATTGGAGTCTTTGTCCACTGTGTTTGTGATGCGTCATTCATGTCACACAAACCCAATGAAAACACAAACTTTAACAGAATTTGTACCAAAATACAGGACAGCGCATCATACTCTCTCTGTCTAAATAAGTTACTATACTTGTATGTGTTTATATTGAATGGAACATACAGTGCAGACAATATTGATATATATATATATATTTTTTGTTTGTACCTGTGAGGTACAGGGCGAAGGATATGAAGCGGTGGTATTTGCTGAGTATCCGCAGCGGCTCCTCCCGTTGGACCAGAGTGAAGAAGTAGTCGGTCACCGTCTCCCCGTAGAAGAAGTAGTTCACACACAACAAGAAGTACCTGAGGGGCAGAGAGATCAGCAAGAACACACACGTTTTTAATATTATGCAACTAAAATCAGGTTTACTACGCTCTCACTGAAGAACCTGGCAAACATCGTGTCACAATTTCCATTCTCTTTATCATGCTTGTTGCCCTAAAAGTTTGAATAAAATTTAAAAAATACACAAAAAGTGCTAGTAAATGATCAAACATGTGAGTAAATTAGGTGAAATTGTTTATGAGACATTTGTGATTTTGCCAAGTTTTTCAGCTTAAATACAAGCTACGCTAACCGAAGCTACAGCTAAAAACAAATCAATTACAATTTCTCGCAGATTAGGCCAAAACTAGAGTCTAATTCTACTGAAATATAGAACGAACCTCAGGAAGTCTGCAACAAAGTAAAACATGAAGACAGTAAGACCTTCATGTTGTATAGAGACAATAGCAGAAGTGAAAGGCTTTTATTGTGAAGGTGTGAGGAGGGGGCGGGGCCGTACCAGCTGAGCGTCCTGAACCAGGGCAGGTGGTACGAGTGGTACACGCTGTAGCCGATGGTGATGATCTCATGGAAGCACTTGATCTGGACAATGAGGACCTGCAGCACAAACATCACACACTCATTCACAATTCACAAATTTAACAAGTCCATGCTTGTAATATTTCTAAAACAAATTCAAACATTAAATTCAGCAGAGGAATGAAGTCAAATCTGCATATTTTAAAGTAAAGCTGACAAATTGGACAATAAATAAATTGAGCAATAAAGTGTGTAAAACTGAAATAAATAAATAAAAAGAAGGCAAACAAACAGTTGTGTGCGTCTTTTTGGACCACACTGTTTTAGTAGTTGCCAAAAAAAGCTCAAGCAATGATATTCTTTTCAAGCGTTTAGAATGAATGCCTTCTGGAATATATTTAAATGCTTCTTAATGACATTTAAAGCTATACTTCTGGCACAGTTTATTTACTTTCAATGCTTTTTAGTGCCCTGTAGAAAACCTGTATCTACAATCTAAGGTCAAGGCGCTTTATTTAGCATCTGGGACTCATCTTCAGATTCTGACCCAGGCTCAAGGTCAGAATCACCTGCAGGAGGGTTGACCTATGGTGCGTGCTTTTAGTGGTAGAAACTGGAGCACCTGGAGGAATCCTATGCAGTATACTTTTCCAACAGTAAAATAATACGCCAGAAAGAGTCAATGGGTAGTTTTTTTATCTGAAGTCAGAATTACTTATTAACTCTGAGGCAAAACTCCTCAGTTACAAATATCAGTCCAGGTTGGAGGAGGGATCGGTTTAGAAAAGTTGAAAAGTACAATAATACAACATCTGTGAGAATTTTAATGTCAACAAATACATTGACTTTCTTTTAAATGTTTGTCCAAGTTCCGAAGTCTTAAAAGGATTTCACCCTGACAGAAACTAATGGAAAGCCTATAATTTTGTTTGCTGCTAGAAAGCCTGACTGTTCCAGAAAATCCCCGTTATGGTATTTTTGCTTATAATGAACCTATTTATATTAAGATGTGATGAAAGAAATACTATGCACACTACTACACAAAGTTCACCCATGACGTATGATTCCAGCTCCACAGCATAAACCCATTATAATGTGGTTTATACGGCCATTAGAACTGTTGACACATGACACAATCCCTGGAGCCAAAAGCACTGACAGTCTCCATTTGTCTGAGCTGAAGTTCTATTTATTAAACAGTAGAGGTTTGATACTCACGATCATCATGAGCACAATGGGACCCATGTAGATGATGAAGAAGAAGAAGGAGATCATGGCCAGGGTCAGGATCCCTCTCACCCACCAGTTCTTCCACCTGAACACAAACAAAACAACAGAAACATTATGAAAGAAATATTTCAAGTAAAGGTTTATACCCTGCTTTTGAGTCAGGGCCTCTGTACTGTTTATCTGAGTGTCTTGAGTTAAAAAAATAAGATTTTGTGAATGAATGCTGTGTTTGTGTTTCACAGAAATTAACCAATTCCGAGTCCCGTCACCTAAACTAATCACATTCATCTTGTGACCTTTTTCTTCTTCAAAAGTACAAAAACAACATGAAAATAGCACAGTGTAGGCAGAACTTTTAGCCTCTTATATCAAAGTAAACTACCCAGAAAATAGATTGGTTCATATCCTGTTTATTCCCTACTATTTATTTTGTCTACTTTTTACATTAATATTCTATTGGTGACTATTGAGCTGCTGTGACAATGCGGTTTCCTTATGGATCAATAAAGCTTGTGTAGGTCTAAATGGAGGTTCCTTTTATATGCTCAGTCTGGTCTGCATGACTCCGATTGTATTGATCTTTTAAAACTTTCCAAATGGATTACAACAATGGTATAAATAGATATCACTCTGGGCCTTTAACGCTAAATGTACTCGTCCGGTCGTACCTGGACGAGAGGCCGGACAGGGCCTTGTTGAGGACCTCAGGGGTGTCATCAGCAGAAACGGGCACCTCTGGGACCCCTGTGTCCGGCTTAGACTCAGTGTCCGACGTGCCATCTTTCTCTGCCTTCAGCTCACTGTCCGACCCCTGTGGAAGACAAAAGACGAGACTTGACCAATGGAAATATGTGACTTTATAATACACATGGAATAGAAAAACTGGTTTATGCACAACTTCCAGTTCCTAAGAGAGTTGTTAGAAGGAAAGGTGATGTAACACAGTGGAGAACATACCCATGTCCGTGCTGCAGGCATCCATTTCATAATTAGCACAAATAAATAAGGTTTATCAGTTTAAACATTACACATCTCGTTTTTGTGGTATATTCAACTGAGTATAGTTTGAAGTGGAGTTGTAAATCATTGCATTCGGTCTTTGTTTATATTTTACATAACATCCCAACTTCCCTGCATGTTCTGAAAAGCATGTGATTATTTTTGCATCTCATCAGTCAAATACTATTCATGCTCCTGCCTGGACATGTTAAAAAAGCTGCACAGCAAACACGTTCTTGGATTTAAAACATTCATCACAAATATTATCACAATCACAAACATGTCAATAAGATATTTTTTGAAAGTTGTGCAGTCTTCACAGAACTGGCATGATATTGAAGCTCTCTCCACAGCTTAAACATTTTGCTATCTCTGGCAACTAAACCACAGTATTCATGGTCACACGGCCCCAGAGACATTTCCTTGATAGCAGAAGATAATTTCCTTTGTGGTTTTCTAATTGCATCCACTCTAAATATTGTTTTAATCGTTTGTGAATAAGCTGGCAGTGATGATATCAGAAAACCCTCTGCAGTCGTCCTATGGAGAGCCCGTGTGGGAGGGTAAACTCTGCCAAAACCATTTCAGGCCATACTGTTGCCTTCTCCAAACCATCTGTTCCTCCTGACCCCGAACCACAGAGAAGCCTGCATCGCCATGGCAACGGATAATCAAAACAGGAAGTCATCAAACGCCAAAGGCTCTCTTCACCTCCTGCTGCCCACCTCAGTGACCCCTCTCTTCACCTCCTGCTGCCCACCTCAATGACCCCTCTCTTCACCTCCTGCTGGATGCCTCAGTGACCCCTCTTCAACCATTGACCAAATTAGGACACATTTAGAGACACCTCAGGTCTTCTCTGCACATGGTTGAACAGGAGGTCACACGGCTCAGACAAGGTCCAACACAGGGCAGCACTCATGTATTGCCTTTTAATCCTTATCACAAATTTAGGTTACACGCTCTACAAACCACAAACTAAAAAACAACAACAACAAAAACATCTAAATTTACTTATTTTAAGAACTGTGCACATATGTTTGGCAGTACAAGAAGCCACAACAATCTGCTGTATATCGAAAAATCACTGAGGCCTTCCAGATGAACATTTTACATTAAACATTTTATAACCTTGCATGCAAAAGAGCTGAATTCTCGTGGTATTTGCATCTTGCATGTTATTTGAATGCAATTTCCTGGAAAAACTGATCCGGCCTGCCATGTGTTTTAAGCAATTACCCGCAGCTCGAAGATAATTAAAACAGGCTAAATGTCAACAATAGCTCTCAGTGCACATCGATAATGCGTTCTTTGTGCATTTGTGTACAAACAGAGCAGTGTGCCATGCTTGAAGCAGCTGTGAGACCGGCGCCCTCCTCTGCTGCTGCTGCTGATGGTTTCTATAGAGACCGCGGCCGTCATTCAGGATCAGGTTAAAAATAGGCCCTTTCCATAAAAAACAGCCCCCGCTCCGGTGCTTTCCTCTGAGCCAGCAGCAACGCAATACTCCAAATACAACAATTACAACACTGCTATCTTTAGTTTGAGATTCACTTCATCCAAAACTGTGTCGAGTGATGGTCCGAGCAGCTGGAGCTTTTGCATGTATGTGATTGATGAAAAAAGTATTATTTAAACATTTTTGAGTTATACAGACAGTTTTAACTCGTGGTGTAAACAAAAAAATAAATGATGTCCTATTCTTAATGATATGATAAGACTGAAGTGATATAGCAAACAATACAACTGATGGAATTCAGACTAAAAGTGGTAGTTATTTTGCGGCATAAGCTTAATTTATGTTAAGGCAAATATAGACTGAAATTCAGAAACATTACTCCCATAGTTTATTGTGCGATTATGACCTCTCTATTGGTCGAGCAAAAGGGAGGGTACGACACCAGAAAAACATAATGAAGCAATAGGGAGGGGAATTTTGCAAGATGATCCCAATGGATAGTGTGGATACCCTTAAGGCGAAACACAGCAACTGAATAATGACAATGTTTACATGTACAGATATCCATTTTAAACTTTTGTTTATTACTAACATAAATGAGAGAAAGTTTTAAGTTTGTTCTATACCAAAATAAGGCATTTTAAGTCTAAAAAAGCCAAAAAGTCCAATATTTTCGGCGACAAAATCTTACAAATGGATTGAGCCAGGTTTAAATCTATGAGTTTATTTTGTAATGATGTTAGATACAAAGACTGTTTTAAAGGTGATGTTGGATATCTTGTCTACTAAAGTGAAGAAAAATGCATTTTGAGAAACTGCCCTTTGAAATGTCAATAAACCATTATAATCTATGGAGAAACATTGAATCGGTCAATACTTGTTATTGTGAAGATTAGGTATTTTTGATTATAGTAGGTGAAAGTCTATAAGTTAAAAGACCAAAGTGTTAAGACAAGACAAACAGACAATTCTCTGTCCGGCTCCTCTCATTTGCTTTTTGCCTTTTATCTTCTCTTCCACAGTGATCTTTCAGCTCGTCCTTTCGTCCTAGATAAATCCCTGTTCCCTGCGGTCATCAGCATCAGTCACAGCTTCCTCATCCTGCTCTCACAGTCAGTGCTGAAGCCTAATGTTGACATAATGTAATAACACTAAAGAAGGTAATTATGGAGGGGGCAAATATTTAGCACTGAACTGAGCAAACACGAAGCTAAACGTGAAATGTCTTTGAGATCATACTGTGACATAACCATATGAATAATCATATTTCTATTTCCATACACGGCGACGTGTTGACACTGCTTCAAAACCCCATGCTGCAATAGACCAGTGCTGCAGTACGAACTCGCCCGTGGAAAGCAACACTTTACCGATACTTCTCATTAAATGGATAAATATCAACTGTCGTTACAATTTGGTGGCATCCCACAATACATTAAGATGTTTGCTAGATTTCGGCTTGGTTATCACTACGATTAAAGGCTTTGTTCTGGAGAGATTCCCTAATATGTTCGTGTGTTGTGGCTTGTTGTCAATCGGAAACACACCCAGGAAGCCCGTAAACCGCATCGACCAATCAACAGCTAAACGCTTGGAGTCTGGCGGATAATTTGTAACCAGCCCTCAAAATCATTCAATAAAACGACGAGGGAAAATGTCAATCGCAAAAAAATAAACTAGTGGCTTTGAGCAAAGATGCAGGGTAATACAACTGCGACTTTGATGCAGATAACAGCACGCTTGATGAGGGGGTTTTGGACGAGCCCGTCGCTAGCCTGTTAGCATGTGGCTCAGCGGAGGACGGTACCTTGTCTTCGGACGCCTGCTGCTCCAGGGTCGGCTCTTCGTCTCGGACCCCTCGGTGCCTGAGCTCCGTCATCTCCGCAAACCGAGGCTAAACCGCGACAAGTGCGAAGGGCCTGTGACTCCGGGGCAGGCACTTGATCTGTGGCAGTGGGATCTCCTTTCCTGCTAGCTGTGCCGTGCTTTTCTGGGCTATATTTTGCGTTGTGTTTGTCATCGCCTTATTCGTGCGTTGGCCCGATCCGATCGTAAATTCAATCTGCGCATGCTCAGATGTCCTCAA
>JAADKR020000003.1:1587457-1598825 GCA_011763505.2 Lythrypnus dalli
CTGCACATTTAACTGCAGCTTGACCAAACCAGCAGCAAACCCTGTCTTTACCAGGTCATTTTCGCCCGTCCTATAACAACGACAAAGGACGGATCGACTTTTTTTTTTTACAACAACTCCCAAAAATGCCTCGCGCTGGAATGCCAGAGAGAGAGGAGAAAAAGAGAGAGATGGAGCGGGAGGGGAGAAACGGGAAACTTCTCCTGGCCAATCGCGGCTCTTTGAATAATTAAAGTGATGGGCTTAATAAGCTCAATTACGTTAATTTCAGCACGGAACACGGCCATATGGTGAAAGGAAACAAAAGAGGGGGGAACTAATTAAAAGTAAAATAATGAGGGTTTTAATTAACTGGCTCCCTAGACGGTGGAGCGCGGGGATCGGGAGCCTGCTACCAATAATTAAAGTGCTGTAACGCTGGCAACATCTCCTCTCTCCGCTCTCCTCTCTTTTTCTTATATCTGTGAGGGCTCTATCCATCTAATTAAATCTGTAAATAAATTAGCAACATTGAGGGTTCTTGCTTGACTTAACACCGCGTGCAATTCACAATTCCCCCCACAGCCGCCCCGCCCGCCCCGCCCCGAGCCGCATCGACAACACAACCTCCCCAATAACACGTTCACCTTAACTGCAAGGCACAATGCGGCACCCACATGTAACAACAATAAAAAAATAAAAAATAATGTGAGGATCAAGTGTGGCTTCGGAGGATTTAAAGATAGTTTTCAGTGATGTTAGCAGTCTATGTTAAGGGATTAATGGGATGAAATGTGATCGCATTTAGCAAATCACAAAGGCGGGCCTGCAATTTAGAAATAGATGTCCTCTGAAGAGAACAAATACATGTGTCTGTGGATAAGAGGGATTTGAATGTACCTATAAGGAAATGTATGCACTTGTTTTGACCAAATGCATAAAGTTATTGGTCAGATGGGAGGTCACAAGTATCTTTTATTTCTATGGGAACAATAAAGTAGAATAGATAACCTACCTAACCTTAACCTTACTGATGGTTTAAATTAAAAAGTTGAAATACAGACCCATAAGTATTGTATGTCTTAGTCATTAGTTAACCTTTCAGTCATTTCATATTAGTAATGTCTCTGGAGGGATGCCAGGAAAATCACAACTGAAACAATATCGCAATTTGAATGTCACAAGAAGCAAAACAAAGTATTTAAATATAGAGCTAAATGTCCTGTCTTTATGGAGTGTTATTATGTATAAAACATGCTAACCCATGTAGATAAGACTACATCAAAGACGTGTGAGTCTTGTTTTCATTTAGAGATTCATACAGTATTACAATCTGCTCTTTCATTTTTATTTGCAGTGTTGTAATACAAAAAATAGAAATACCAAAATATGTACAAAACAAAGCAAAAAGCCCACGTTCAGCCCATAGACTGTATATGAATGGACTGCTGGGGGCGTGGCTTCCTCCATAGCGTTCAGAGTGGGCTAATGAAGCTCATTCATGCTGCAGTTTGGAGGGCCATTATAAAGAATAGGGCAAAAATAAACATAAAAAGTAGAAATGCCACTTTCTTATGGTTTCAGGAAGTATGCATTGATATACAGTCTATGGTTCAGCCCTACTATTGTTTAAAATGTGTGCTGTGAATTAAAAAAATCTCATAACCAAAACGCCAAATCTAATCCCAATACATGTCATAAAGATGGCAACTAGATATAGATCCAGCCCTGGTCTCATTATTTGCATTAATATGGTGATGACTGTGACGAATCGTGGGAGGGCACATTCAAGGTGACAACAGCGGCACCTCCATGTGTGATCCTCCTTTTAGTTACAGCCATGTTCAATAGAGCCATCTGGACCGCCATAATACACCTCTTAATACAATGTGCTGCTGTCTTTTAATCAGCGAGGTATAGAGTCTAAGACTGGGAGGAGGCAAGACTTCTGCTCAGAAACAACGCCAATTTACATCACTTTGAGCAAAAAACGTCGATTTGAGGACAGCTTTAATGGTCACTGAGGCTATAGATAATGATAATAATAATGCCATACACTTATACAGCACCTTTGACAACCCAAAGTGCTTTAAAAGGCTTTATTTATTCACTCACTCTCCATATTTATTTGCTTATTTGCTTTATTTAACCATGAATGTTTCACTGAGAGTCACAACCTGTTTTTAAGAGTCCTGGCCCAAGAGGGGATCTGGAAAAGCACTATATAAAATGAATGCATTATTATTATGCCGAATACGCTCAGCAAGTTAAGCCTTATATTGCAGTAGTTGGTATGTGTGCTGTGACATGTTCTGAGAAAAGCCTGGGGCCAAACAAGCATATTAAATATTTACACATTTTAAATATGTGTGCATCACAATACAGGTAGCTCAGTACGTTTGTAGTGACAAGGCAACCTACATAAAAATGTTTGCCATTTTGTATCACACACACTGCAAAAAGCAATGTAAAAATAGATAAAATGTACTTGAAATAAGTATATTTGCCCTTGATTTTGTATTTTTGCACATAAAATAAGAAAAAAGATTGTATTGCTCTTTAAATCAGGCAATAAATCTTATTTTAGTTGAAACAGATTCATTTTCCTTATTTTTAATGCAAAAATACTGATCCCATTGGCAGATTTCACTATTTGCCAAGTCAAAATAACTTGGGGAAATAAATCCTTAATTCCATCCATTTTAACTTATCAAGATATTACTTTTTGCAGTGAGAATGGCTTATTGTGGGTTCGTCCCAGGGCAGCTGTGGCAACGAAGTGTACTGTAACTCAAAATAGCAACTTTGAATACTGGCAAAAGTGCAAAGAGAATTTATCTGATTTAGAACTTGTTTTCTCACCGTGAAAAGCCGAGAGAACACACTGTCGGTGCCTATGACAATCTGAATCCGGCATCATTTCTATCTGCATCCTCTTCATTAAAACTGTATTCAGAGGCTCATTTGCATATTAAATTAAAGGCGCGCCGAGGAGTTTTGTTCCGGCACCAGCCCGAGCCGGCGTCATTACCCACGGCTGTCAGCGCGGACACGCTTCACAAAATGGAGGATTCTCAGATTATACAGACACAGGAATAGATAGGGGAGCCACAGTCAACAAATTTAACAAAACCTCCGGCTCCAGTGCACCGTAAAGCATGGGAAAATGCGGCGTAGTTTCAAATAATTCAACTCTGCCTTTAGAGCATCTGTAGCTGAGAGAGTATATTGTAAAGTGAGCAAATGAATTGGTAAAATAAATACAAACTGAGTGCTGTGTACCTTTTGAGTGCCAACAAGGTCTGTGTCTCCCAGGTTGGCACCACCAGGAACGTCATGAGGCCATTGGACCCACCACCTGCGAGAGGAGCCATGAGGGGCTGGTGCACTGTGAGAAGGGCAGTTTGGACTGCTGTCCCTGCAATCCAGAAACCGATAAGCAGAAGAAGAAGATAGAAAAACGTCAAAAATATGGTCCAGCCTATGCTAGTACAGAGTAATATCATCAGACTCCAACTATATTGGCTTAAATTGTTTATTATTTGGCCAAATTGAGATTTTTTCATTCTAATCTCTATAGCCATCATTAACAGGTAAATTTAAATTGAATCCTAAGGATTATTCCTCAATACACTTAAATGAGATTAAGTATGCAGGTAATGGACATGATGACAAATAATAACTCAGTAAGACTTTTGTGTCACAATATAATAATCCCCGTCCAAAAGCATGTGGCATTTTGAATGATTACAATTAACTCTGTAGGGATTTTGTCCTTATATTTTTTCGGGACTTTATAGTGAAAGTCACTGAGATTAAGCATACAGTATGGGTAGTGGACATGATGAGAAATAAAAACCGAGGAAGAGTAATCTAAAAAGGGATTATTAGAATTTAGTCATAAAAAAACATATAATAAAACTGCTGTGTCTTTCAGTATCATTGAGTCATTAATTCAAGCTTATTACATACAAACAGTCATCTTTATGAGATCTCTGAATAGCTTTTGCATAATTTTGTGAAACCTTTTTTTTTGCCTATACCCTTTTTGGCATACAGTTGAAATGACAATAGTCTTAAACGTGAGTAAATGTGTGATAAGCCCGTGTTGACATGGTTCTGGGCTATGGCTGTCTGTCTGCAGAGGCTATAACCCGACTGTAACAAGCCAATTAGCTCTGGCTTCCTGTTGTCTGAAAGCAGCAGCAGAGTCATATTAGCCGATAACAACGGGCTTCACTGTGATTCAGTCTTAACTGGGGCACGGGCGCTTTGATGTTTGTTGTTCGAAACACCTGGGCCCTGATCTACAAAGCTATTTATCGAGCGAACAAGTCCAAGAAATGTTGAATTACATATAATTGCCTCGAGCACAGCTGCAGGTAGAAAGACATACGTTCCCTTCAAGCTCGACTCCGAAACACAAGGTTTGTAATGTTTTGTAACCTAAAAACAAAATCTGCTTAAGTTAAATTGGGCTCAGTTGTCAAGCGCTCTCCAAAGTTATGAAGTAGTTTGCCACAAAGAAGTCAAAAACGGGCTGCCCATTGGTTCAACTGAGGATTTTGAAAAGTAAAAATATGTCAGATGCTTCCAATATCAATGCTTTGCAAATCGAACTATTGAGATGAGTTTAACTAAAATATGATTACAGTAATGGTATATTTAATAATGTATAGGTAGGCCTCAGAGGTACTGTACTCATAATAAATCTTAATTTCCTCCGGGATTAATACAGTTTCGATCTATCTATCTGTTTAATAAGCAAGTTGTTTTTTTTACAATCATTATGTAGACTATAGTCACTGATAATTGTAAATGCATAAGTGAGTGGATGAGGAAAACATATTATTTGAAACAGTGGTTTATATTCTTGGGGATGTCCCGTGGGATGTTTTAATCTATAACAGGAATAACTTTGGCAATGGCAGGTGTATAGGCTGTGTAATTAGTTGTGAATCTTGTGTCGAGTGTTTCTTTATGTGTATGGTTAATTTAAAGTTGATATAATTGTTTATAATTAACAATGAAGTCTCTGTAAGAATTGAAATAGTATCATAGCAAATGTTGCTCCTCAGTTCCTTTACTTAGAACTGAGCAGAACCGATACAATGTTGGATTATGAGCTTTAAAAATGTAGAGGACAGTTTCAGGTTATTACAATGATGCAATTGTAACCAGGAAGTACACAACAAAGTGCTGAGCCGTAGATAAAGAAACCACTGAATTAAAAAGGATGATTTAAAGCTCTAAAAAAAAGATTTTGTATGATATGTCCCCTTTCCAAGGAGCCAAATTTGTAATTTTGGTCATTTTAGTCTTTCAATCCAAGTCAACTCCCCAAAGTGAGAGTGGCTGGGTTATAACTATGTCAATTTCATCAACATATTAAGCAGCTAGTTCTCCAGGCATGGGCACTACCGTCATACTGACTATTGTTCGCAGCAGCAAATGCTAAAACCTTATTTCTGAAATCCATCCCATAAGTAACCCACAAAACATAACCAAGTGCAGAGCAGGAGGAGGGTAGAATTGCGAAACATTATGTCACAATATCCAAAATGTGTGCGCCTTTGCCTCCTCACTGAATACATTAAAAAGCCTAATAAGCTTAAATCGTGAGAACATGCTGACGCCGTTCACACGCGTACGTTACATTCACGGATCACACGGGGCTGGTATCGATATGAGCCTCCGCAAAACTGAGCCCGGCACCCATGGGAGCCCTCCTCACCTGAGACGGGGAAGACAGCTGCACTTAAGTGTTTGACGCAGACCCTTCTCCCTGTAGCATTTTGCTCATTAGTCAGACTTGTCCATTATTTACTCCGTGATTTCACTCAGAGGAGGTTTAACAGCTGTGCACGACTGTAGGTGCAGCAGCTCTTTTTGACAACTTGCATTACGAAATATGAGGAGTGCATAACCAGCCATTTAATAAGCTCTGTGTTTGTGTAGGTGTTCACTGGCAATGGTAGGAATATTTTGATTGTGATGTACTGTAACACTCTTACAGCAAGAAGGTGTCAGGTTCGGTTCCCTGGCAGGATGTGGGTTGGTTTCCCTTAGGGTTCTGTTCTTCTATACCATTAAAAACATATAATGGAGGCCAGGGCACCCTGCAAAAACAGATTCTGAATCTCAGGGGGCCTTCCTGGTTAAATAATAGTACAGAAACTAACAAATTAGGTCAAAATGCCAATCTGAAGCCTACATTGAGAAAATTTAGTCAAGAATGGCACCATTTGTCCAATGAAACCGATACCAAACCACTGTTTTGTAGATCAAGCAGAGGATATCTTTCCTCATCTATCAAAAGTCTTATACATTGTTTTATACATTTTTTACTATTATATCTTTGACCATTTTGCTTATTGGCTTGTATCTTTGTTCCCTTGGGCAAGTAAAATAAACTGTCTGCATTATGAATTCACATAACCTCCTATTTGACTATGTTTTTCCAACAATTTTCCAGTTCTTATGAGCACACAAAACAATTGGCATCAAGGACACGCTCATATTTAAACACAATGGACACCACAGCCATGTCTTGCCAAGAAGAAAACAATGGCAGTATGCATCGATCGAACTATAGACCGACAGTACAGTGAGTAGAAGCTGAGCTCCAGCCTCCTCAGACCACTGGGACCAACAGAAAGATAAGACTGTCATCGCTCGAGAGCAGAATTAAATCTCTCCATTGTCACACGACTTTCACCTCATTCCAATATGGCCGCCCTCATTTGATTAGCCTCCCTGGATCTACTGAGTCAGCTGCATCCACAAATAAACTAATAAGACTCATTTAACTTCTTATCTCTCGATTGCAGGAGGAGGATAACCTTGAGTTCAAATGTAATAAGAAAAGCTGCTGGGGAACAAGCACTGCTTTATTTACTTGCTTGATAATAGAGTGCATGGTTCTCAGACTATAACCATCATCTACCATCAACATCACAGATTTTCGCGCATAACTTTGAAACAGCAAGTATACAGACTCATGGTTTTATGGGTTAGAAGCTAGAGATTTCAAGCTTTCCAAGGAGTGCTACCTAGTCCTTCTATGCCTCAGGGGCGCTGGGAGACACTGGAGAAAATGTCTAAATTGTCAAAACAGAAGTGTTATGTGCATGTTTCATGATTGCACATGTCTGATTTAAAAATATATACTATTAAAAAAATGACTTTTCCATCACCAAATGGTGTCCAAACAGACTGGTAGCAACAAAAAAGAAAGAAGACTGAGGTTTAAATTGTTAATTCTACTTCTTCTTTAGCTGCCTAGACTAACTTGCACTATTAGTATTTTTTACAACTTTTCATACAATTATACAGGAGTGTCTTAGGTCTGATACAGTTCTGGTTTAGATCGGGTGTCACTTTAGTGTGAAAAGTGTGACATAGAAGTACAAGATAAGTCTGTAAAACTAAATAAATATGATTTCTGTGCTTTAAATTTGTATGTATCCCTACAACTTTATTTGCAAAGTAATTTTAAGCTGTAAAACATTTAGAATTTTTTTGAATGTAGTGAATCATTATCATTGTGGGCCCTAAAGATCTCTTTGGATCAATAACAAGGCTCTGGACTTAGGAATAGTTGCTGTGATTGTAATATACACTTCAATAAACACAGATCCCTGACAAGCTTGAGCTGATTCAAATACTTTTCCCACCTAGAAATACAAGTACAAATTTGAAGCAATTTCAAACACCTACCGACAGAACGCAAACCCACACAAAGCATGCAAACTCCGCCTCTAAACCCACAACTATGCCTGTCCTTTCTCACGTTCAAAGGCTCCTAATGAGTGGGATGTTTCCAGGTAGAGACACAGTAGGAGCTTCACCTTCATTAGCGCCGGCGTCTCCAAACCGTTGTCATATGAGCGTCTGGGGAGTGCGCCACCGCTCTGTTTGTCTCCAGACCGTATTTTTTTTTTTTTTTTTTTTTTTTTTACGAGGGGAGAGCTGGGAAAGGCCAGGCCCCGGCGCCCTCCGCTCGGCTGAACCAGGTGGAGCGCACGTGCGTTAGTTAGCGCCTTGTAACGAGGAGCAGATGCGTCGCTGTGCTGCCGACGCTCGCTCAATCAAAGTACATGCCGCTAAACATGGAGGACCTTCTATTACGCAGAGATGGATTTTAAACTAAACCGTGTTGTATAACCTTGTCAGGAGCATATCTGGAGCATTGGTCTGTTTCATACGTCAACATATTTCTCCAAAAATGCATGCAGTACAGGCCAAAAGATTGCACGCCTTCTCGTTCAATATCTGTTCCCAGGTTAACCCGTTTAAACCCTTAACCTTATCTTGACTGTATAGTAGGATCTTAGAAATCCATGTAAATTGGACAAATGAGGCCCACACGTCTAAGTTGCATAGAACCCCAAAAAACACTGCATTTGTACCAAGTATTTAATGACCTAGTACAGATGAGGACTTCAGGACTGTCAGTGATCATCAATGAGCTAGAAGGGATTTGTAGTGAAGGAAGTTTGAGTGCAGAAATGAGCAAAACAAGTCCAGTACAATGTAAAATAAAGGAAAAGCATTGAATGAGAAGAAGGCGTGTCCAAACTTTTGGCCTGTACTGTATGTTTAGGCCATACAGATTCCCTGGACTTATTTTGCTCATTTTTGCACACTACAAATTCCTTCTAGCTAAATTGATGATCACTGACAACAGTCCTGAAGTGGTCATCTGTACTACGTCATTAAAACACTTGGCCCAAATGGCAGCTGCAGTGTTATTGGAGGTTCTTTGCAGCTCAGACGTGTGGGCCTCATTTGTCCAATTTACATGAATGACTAAGATCCTACTCACGTCCAAACTATGCTCCTTAACTGCAGCTATGTGTCATGACTAAAATAAAGTTAAAGGTTAAAATCTGGGAAACTGGGAACAGATATTACAGTGCAAAGAACATTAGCACAGTAATATGAAAATGGAATTGCTCCTGTATTTGCTGTTTATTGGATCAAGCACCAATAACAACCTAAAACAACAAACAGCCACATTAGGTATTATTTATGCTTTAAATGCATTGGTTCTATATAGTGTTTTTCCAAGCCTGAGGCAAGGCTGTCAATCTGTGCCATTGGCTCCTTCTCTCACCACCAACTGTTCACCCAGGCCCTGGTGCTGCCTCTCAGTCTCCAGTCCAAGAACAAACCAGGCCCCCATTTGACTGAATAAGGCATTGCAAAGGTGGTATGGCCTTTAAGTGTGCAAGAATACTGGTGCCATCCTGTTTGAAAATGTGCTAAAATAGGGCCAGGTCTGCAACGTGTTAATGAAATGAATTAGTTACAGAAAATGTAACGCGTGAAAAGAAAATGTACATATTTTAAGCTCACATTATTTTGCCGGTGCAGAAGTCGCTCAATTTCCTTCTTCCTACCAAGTTCCTGCCAGTCACAGCTTAAAACATCCTGCCCTTGGATTTTAGCTCTGACTCTCTCCCTCTTGAGCACAATCTTTCTGGATGGTGAACGTAATACGAAAGAAAGAAACACACAAATTATTAGAAAAATGTAGGAAAATAAAGAGAAGCGTCTAAACTACATGTAAATATCAGCACTAATCACAACCATAAGAAAGAGAAACAGAAAAGAGAAAACAGCTTGCAAGGTATTAGAATTAAGATTGGGGTCGCTTTTTGACGGATATAGTTTATGAAATTATTCAGAAGTTAAGTTCCAAACTAAATACTCGACTCGAGGGATAGAAGCAGCTAAAAGACAGATGATAAATATGAAAAATGTCCATACAGGGCCCTGATCACTGAGGAAAACACAGTAATTGGAGACAGGTTGTGATCTCGCGACGGTTATTAATATTCAGCAGCAATTAAAGATGTCAACGCTCTGCTCCTTCCTAAATGTTGACTGCAGCAGTTTCTGTGGCTCTCGCGAACGTAAACACAACCCTGACAGGTCTTGAGTTTTCACAATGAATTTCATACGTTTGCACCCGCGCTATCAGGGGACCAGTTACTGCGCCGACACTCATCACTAACGGAAATCACATTTACAAGTGTGTTTCATTATATAACAGATCACCGCCCAAAATAGACATGTAATACTGGGAGGCAGCGCGGTGTGAGGGGAAACAGTCGCCTCATGCCAGCAGGTTTGGTTACAAGCTCGACAGTTTGGTGCTGGAAGGCTTTGAAGTTGCACTGATTCGTAAGATTGTGGTTTATTGGCATTCCTTTGGGTATATCAGTGTTAAAATGCCCCTTTTAATAATCTAAAATCATGCTTGTCTAAGTATCAAGGAGTCTGGGTTGAACAGGATTTCTAAATACATGGGATAAAACTGTGAATGCAAGCTTTCACTTATTGCTTAAGGCATGCTTGCAAATCAATAGCACCATGATGAACACATTTTGAAGGTTTAACTGCTCAGAATGGGTCAGGGGGTGATTTATAGACTTCAGAATGTGGGAAAAAATGTTTGAGTTCAGGCTATTGCATAACAAAATCCAGGTACTTCAGCAGTAGAACACAAAAACACCATTTCAATAGGGAAAACTGCATAATGAAGGAAAATACCACTTGAGGTATTACTTTTTGTGAGGAAACTACGTTATAGCATGGTTAAAAGATCAAGAATGATAGTACGTCCCCTCTGACACCCCACATATGATTACTTTATTATCTGTATAACTATGAAGAGCCGAGGCCAACGCGGTCCAAAGTGTTGAAATGTCACCATGTAGTTTGGATGTGTGCGTCTGCAGAGTCTGTACACGGCCTGGCATTTCAATGGTGGGATATCAGAGCGGAGCAGGGCGAGAGGTGGCTGCTTTTTACCCCCACAGAGGCGCGCTCGAGTGGCCCCGCGTCTGCCGAATGTCTATAAGGTCCCGGGCGGTGGGTTGCGGGTTCAAATCCCCGTGGCTCCCCCCGGTCGGGCTGCTTTTCAGCGCCGCGTTGATAAGCCGCGGTGGGAAATGCCAGCAGAGGGCCGGGGGCAAAGTTCGGCCGTTGTAGCCTCACCTTTTTGAACCAGGGGGCAGCCGTACTTCTTATCAGCTCACTCACACCTGGGCAAGAGGCACAATGGGAGGCAGTGACGTGAGGCTGCAACCAGAGGGAGGCTGGGAGAGGGGACGAGCTAAATACCAACAAACTGACAAATTAGTTTATCTGTCATAGACAATGTTTGAGGGTATTAAGAAATGAGCAGGTTTTGTGAGGTGAATGTTTGTAAAATATCCATAGGCATATTTAGTGTAGGACCAAAAAAAATATCTATACATTTATTTAACCTGGAAAGCCACACTGAGACTCACAGTATCTTTTACAGGAGAATTAAATCTTATAAACATATAGAGAGAGCTCCAAACAGAAAAGTTCTCCATTTGGCTGGGGATCATGG
>JAADKR020000003.1:1637833-1648100 GCA_011763505.2 Lythrypnus dalli
GTGTGTGTACATGCTTTTATGACATTTGATCCAGATTACGTCATATCGGTGTACACATATATTGGCTGTGGCCCAATTCAGTTTGACGGAGGGTGAAATCACTGGTCTTTAAAGGGAGTGGAGAGAAAACCAAGTTATAAACCGCACCTCTGCTTCTAAATTCCCTCAGAGAAACACAAGGCAGCAGACATGTGACCTATATTGCTCTGAAATGATATGGAAAACATGTATTTATGTAGAAACTGTATATGAGACTTGTTTCTTTTTACCACATGAGCAGCTAAAGGCAAAAGTGTGATATATTTCAAAACAAGCACATACAGAGGCCATTATGTTATACTTTCTCGAGATGCAGCAATTATTCATCCTCCTTCACAAATGTCCTTAGTCTGTATTACAAAGTGAAAAAAGCTGCATATTGTGAGCCTGGTTTAGATTCACTTCAGACTTTTTGGTTTATGTCAAATTCAAGTACATTATGTTCCATGGAAAACTTGTATAAGCTCATCTCCAATGCAGCCTTTGAAACATAGCACTGTGGCTCCCTCTAGTGGTGTTTTCTTAGTACAGCTATTGCCGGCGGTAGACATGGAAGTGCTATGAATCTATGGCAATGATGAATTTAGTTTTTGTTGCAATATAGTGAGTATAGTCAAAGTAAACCAGCTTCTATTATTATAAAGTTATTAAAGATTTTGAAACATAAATATGTTCTCGCATTAAAAGGCTACAAAAAGCACCTCTAAAGCTTAAAAGTCAATCTAAAGCTTTCTTATTGTGTTGATTTATTTAGTTTACTTTTATTTATGTTAATAAAAGGCAAGGGAAGACAGTGACAGTACACTGACAACAGTTAATGTACTTTGTGTACAAAAAAACTACAATGTTTCTCCTCTTATTGCAGCTTTGTTGCACTATGGCTCCCCCTGGTGGAGTGTTCCTGTAACGTGCGCTGAACCCATTGAAGTATTATAGACAGAGCCGTGGGAACATATTTTGTGTGAATGCAGGACTGTATTATGAATATCAAGCTAAATCTCTAGTGACACAACAACACATTACAATAAAATATATTTTATTTAACAGCAGTATTGTATCAAAAAGCGTATTGAAATCAATGACAGTGTTTTTCCCATCTTCTACAGCAGGACGCAGCAGATCACTTTGGTGTCTCCAGGATCGGGTCCTGATCCGGGATTTGGACCTGGACTTTTGGGAATGTTGTTACTTCCTGCGACTGCACAGAAACAGACAAATGGTGAGTCAGTGGCATTGTTTCTTATAGTCATGTCATTCTCATGCTTTTATTTGAACAATGCTGAACAACAGATGGGACATTATGAATAAACTCTGAACTCTGATACTGAGGCCTTAAATACATTTTGCTATGCTCTTTTGAACAGAGAAACAAATAATGCTTTTTCTCGGCTTTTATTGCAAGGGCATTTAAATCTAGAATCAAGGCCTCAAAAAGACGGTGACAGCTCAAAGGCCATATACCTGAATTTTTTTTAATCACTTCATTTGCTTTCATTGTTTGTACTTGTTTCAATATCAGAGAGCACATTATATACGGTCTCTGTATAGAAGTTAAGCCTCTTTAAGCTTAACTCAAATGTCAGTGAGTGGTGCAGTTACAGAAGTATTTCCATAGGAAATTGCTCAAGGGTTTGTCTGTCCTTTATGACAACATGTATGAGCAGATTATCACAGCTTTTCTCCTTTCATCTATAGTTTCTTTCACTGTGGGAATATTTTTGGTTGCTGCTTTATTAGTCATTAAGTACCAAAAAAAGTCTGAATAAATAGAGTAATGGGGTGTTGTAACTTTAAGTTGAAGTAAAAATAGTTTCTCAAATGCAATAATTATACATGAAAACAGGAATACAAGAGGGACTATGAGTTCATTTGTTGTACCTTTAGGCAGGACGTTTTGCTGGAAGTATCCCGGGCTGTTCATGTTCCCGGCCGGTCGGTACTGTCCCACCACAAACACCGTCTTCCCACTGGAGGCCACGCCCACTCCCAGCTCAGTGCTGTCCTTCCACACCACCTGAGTGAAGTGTCCTGGGACAGAGGGGACAGACAACATCTGCATTAGCTCAGGAGGTAAGAGCTGCCAGTTACTTACTCTCTGTCCATACAAGTGCTCAACCCAAGCTTCTTTTATTGTTTGATAAGTGATAAGAGGCAATGTTTAT
Source organism: Lythrypnus dalli (assembly GCA_011763505.2). Taxonomy (NCBI): domain Eukaryota; kingdom Metazoa; phylum Chordata; class Actinopteri; order Gobiiformes; family Gobiidae; genus Lythrypnus; species Lythrypnus dalli. The sequence goes on from JAADKR020000003.1 coordinate 1,640,035, forward strand.
TTGTAGCGCAAATAGCGACTGAAGCCAGTGCAGAGACCTGAGCACTGGGCTAATATGGTTACATTTTCTGGTTCTAGTCAGGACTGGAGCATTGTTCTGGATGTTCTGCAGGTCTCACAGCTCATTTAGAGACCAGTGAGCAGCCATAATACACAATGGCTCAGTGGTTAGTGCTCTTGCCTCACATTAAGGTGGAGACCTTTAGTGTGGAGTTTGCATGCAGCAGCCTGCAACTAAGCAGTACAAAAATAGCTTTGTTCCATCAGCCACAAGTGCTCTGAGCAAGTTAGTATTTAATATGAAAATGAGCAACCGCTATTTCCGCAATGTTCCCCTTATGTTTTGGTGAATAGAAGGCAGCCTGACTCCCATTTACTAAGCAATGCTCTGTTTGTGATTGTTTTTGGCTTTAATACTATTATTATTTATCCAATACGTTAATGTTGTCTACTACAGCCTACTATAATTCTGCACATCTTGCACTTCCTTTTGAAATATCCTTGCTTTTAGTCTACAGATGTGTTTTCATCTGTCTTGTTTCATACAGCGTTGTATGTTTCTACTCTACTCTGGTGTCACTTCTGTTGTCTGCCTTGTGATGGCTTTGAATCAAGAAAATGTTCTTTGGTATTGAACCCATCGTAAACACACTGACATTTTGGGAACTTAGGATTTTACCAGTTTTTCCGTTGTATCCCGGTTGAGCCCACTTGTAATCCTTGATCTCGCTGTACCACGAATCCACAGTTTCTCTGCCTGAAGGAGACAAAACCATGTCAACACTTAACAATCAACAGATAATATGCAAATCTAAAGGTGGGGCTTCAGTTTCTTTGATTTATGCTCATCAAGACATAAACACGTCAAAAGAGAGACTTGTGGCTCTGTCTCTGTGTATGAAAGTAATAAAACACATGTACTTAGGTGCGCATTGTAAATAAAAAGAGATTTATGAACACTGTCTATAGAATAAACCCACAGCACAGATACAGCTGTTTTTGTTGCTATGATGGGTTAATGAGCTATAGACAGGCAAAGTGTGGTAAAATAATATGCTTTAAGCCTTAAGCCAAAGCCCATGTAAGTTCACACGATATGCAGGGGGCGGGGTCAGATGCCAACTCTGTCTGTTAAAGATGAGTAAGACAACAACAAAATAGTGAAGTCTAATGTGTGGGAACAGTGCAGTGCATTTGGCCCCAACTCAAAACATGTACAGAAAAATTAGATGTGCAAGAGAAACAAGGACTAAATCAGAAGTAAACCAGGTCTAAAACAAGACCAAAAGGGCCCAGTGCATAACTAAAGCAGGATTAAATGAGGATTTAACCAGGACTAAACCAGGACTAAATCATAATTAAACAAGGATTAAACCAGGACTAAATCAGGACTAAATCATGATTAAACAAGGATTAAACGAGGAATAAATCATAATGAATCCAGGGCTAAATCAGGACTAAATATGGACCAGATCATGATTAAACCAGGACTAAACCAGTACTAAACCAGGACTAAATGAGGACTATATTGGGACTAAACAAGGACTAAATCAGGACTAAATCAAAAGTAAACCAGATCTAAACCAGGATTACAATGACACAAAAAGTTAAATCTGGTTGCGACTCTCCACAGACTATTAGACTAAGACTAAGTATTTTAGGAAGAACTGTCTGTTTGAACCCAAAAAGCTGCCGCTGCCTGACCTCACCCAGTCAGAATAGTCCCTCCTGACCTGTGAGTTTGATGGGGGCGGAGCTGCTGGAGCAGTAGATGTTCTCTCCATCACTGGTGCTGCTGTGCATCATGGTGTTCTTCTGCAGCAGGTGGTCGGCCCAGGCCTGGGCCTCAGCGCAGAGCTCCGAGCTCAGGCTCAGGCCCGGGGTGCTGTGCTGGGCCCGGTACGCGTTGTGGGCCTCCAGGAACTCATTCTTGAAACTGGCGTCTGTGGTCAACAATAAGCTTTAGGATTATACTGCACATATTTTAGAAGCACCTGTAGTTGCTTAATTCACCACCAAATCTCTTTGAGTTTCAACCACACAGTTCCTCTAATGCATTCATAAACCACAAGTGTGTTTCTCAGTGTTTTTTTTTTTTTTATCAGCTTTGGCAATTTGTATTTGATATTAATAGTAATAGTAATTAGAGTCAGTATTTATTTATTTTTGTTGTATACATTTAATCAGGTGATCAATTTCTGATTCAATTCAATTTTCCTCATTTTAAAGCAATTTGTATGTATTTATTCCTAGTATTTTAAGAACATTACCCATTTATGTAATATGAATACCAATATTAATACTGACACAATTGTAATGTTGATTTATTAAATTGCAGCAACATTTTACATGCTGTAAAAGTCGCTGATTTCTCTCTCTTTTTACATTATTATTGCACTGCCCAACCCTGCCCATCGCCAGAATAGATAAATAAACCATAGTCGAAGATAAATCAGAGGCATTATTCATTAATGAGACAGTTATGGACAGGGAGATTTCAGCAAAGTGCCAAGTCAGACAATCCCTACTACACTGTGAGTGCCTGAAGCCTGCACTTACCTGCCATTATGAGTCATTCAGGCTGTCAGCGTCTGTGAATACAACACACAATTAACAAGCAGTAAAACACACAGCTCCAATGTCTTTGAAGATATCCTCCTGTAATACTGAAATGAGTCACTTAAACATGTGTATTGTGATTGTTGCCAAAAAAGAAAGCGATTGTATTTGATGGTTTTACATAAATTGTTGAAATGCAGGAGGTTTAGCTTGACCTGCACTTGATCCTAAACAGGTTTTTTGTGTGTACTCTTGGATAAATGCTCTGTCTGTAGTACCAGAGATTGATCTATTTAAACTTCAGTGACCCATGTCGTTATATTTTTCTAGACAACAATGACTAAACCAATGAAACACTCAAGATTTCATAGTCCTCATTTTCAAATTCAACATTGTCCATAGACTTAACATTAGCTCATTGTTAAAAGTAGAGAAAAGAGCAGCCTCAGTAGCTGCTGAGTCACTTGTGGTAAATACATTTATCACACTGCTTTTATGTGAACTATTACAGTAGCATTTTACATTTTACATTTGGAATTATTATAGTAGTCCCCAGAAATCTTAGTGGTTTTGATGGCACAATCCTGAACTGACTATTATTGCTGTTGTTTTTGCTATAGTTGCTCAATGTTTTTTTAGCCTGCTTTTAATCCTTGTTATTCAAATGACTTTATGCATGATTTTTGCTATACAATTATGTTAAACTGTGACATACTTGACAGAAGGTTAATAATATTTCGCCCCATTTTGTTTGATTGCAAAAACAAGAACTTTAGTGTCGGCATGTCAAAATGCTCTCTTTTTGGTATTTGACATTTGATAGATCATATAAGACACATAATAAACACATAAACTAGTGTATTATTGCTTCCTGGCACGTAGCCTACTACATTTTACTGCAAGGTTTTCAACGAAGACCAGAAGGAGACTTTATTGGTTTTCCTAAGTATTGAGATATAGCAATCTCAGCTAAATCAATCCTAAACTGGACTAAACAGACTATTTATCAACATTTTGAAAATTATTTTACTTGCAGCAAATTCACAAAAGCTTTAACAAGAATAATCACGACAAACAGCACATTTTAAAGCTGTATTTGCATAGAGCATCTTAAATACAAAGTTTAAAATTCAGGTATTTGTAGGTAAACTGTAAACCCACCCACTTTACTTTCCCATGTGTAAAAGGTGCTGAAATGCGTAAAATCCAGTGAAAATAGTCTTATCAAAGGCAGTAAAGTCTTGAGTATGTGTATGTAGTCTTACCTGTAGAGGAGTGCTGGAGGTGTGGAGCAGCCTTCTGTCCTTCTGTCTATTTATACACGTCTTATAGGAGAATGGAGGAGGAGACACCCATTCACAACATGACCACAGTGTACTCCATTGTGACCTGTGACAGTGGAAATATACTTTAAAGACAGTTAAAGTTACAGTGGGCGAGGACATCCCTTCTCTTTTGTCCTGGACGCTGATATTGTGTCCAGGGGGAACACTATTGAATGCAAAGTCATCCAAAGGAACGCCTCTCAAAAATAGCTTAAAAGCCTGTTTCCAAACACTTTTCTTTTTTCTATAGTTAGTGCTTCCTTTGGTGACAACACTGATTTGAGTGTCGTATTTTTAGCAATGCTGCTTTTTGTATGAAAGAATTGAGAAGATGCTGCTATTTACATTGACTTTATGGTTTTTTCCCATTTGTAGAAAAGGCTCCATCTTAATTTCACACACCACAATGGGTTATTACTTTGTATGGGATGCAATGGCTTCAGTTTATCTCCACGAATTATTATTTAGTAAGCATTCATATATGGTTTCGTTTAGTAAGGTATGTTTATGCATGGTTATTGTCTATATTTGTTCTGTCTTGATTTATGACTTGTTTAGACCTGGTTTAGTTTTGATTTACTTGCTTTCATGACATACAAACAGAACCATTGCGATAACATTTCAAACCTGTTTTATTTTCTGTTATCCTCAGATCGATGCCCATAATTGTAAAATAAATAGACAGATAGATAAATTTATAGATTGATTGATCAAGAAGCCAACATGTTTCTTGCATGTTCAGCAGCTCCGTTCCAGCGCAAAACATGAACAAAACAAATAAGACACTGATGTAAATCGAAATGTCACTAAGGTTTCAGTTCCTTCTTTCACTCTCAGTTTAAGTTTTCCTCCTTTAGTTTTGATTTAGTCCTGTTTACCTGGAAATGTCCATCTTTATCCCAAAGTCCCAGGTGAGTCACAGCCGTCTTCCCTGATGACTAAACCCTGGGAACTGTTATAAACCTCACCTTCGTCGCTCGCCACTGATCCTGAATCAGTTTTTGTTGCTAAACAGGTTCATCAATCAACCACTAAAACATTTTACAATAGTACAGTGTCATTAAATTGTCACTTCAGTTTTAAAGCTTTCTCAGACATATCAATCTGTGCTTTAGGAATGGAACAACTCTGGCACGGGCTCATCTTTGACTATAGAGGCCTTAAAAACATGAAATATAACAAAAAAACATTCATTTTTTGTGATGAGCCTTATTTTTTTAGGTAAAGGAACTTGAATGGCTTGAATCATCAACATTTGTGCTGATTTTGCAGAGATTTGTACATGAACAAGAACAAGAACAATTTGCACATTACATTGCCAATTCATCTTATTGCATGTCCATGAATGAGGCCACTGTACTGATATAAAAAAAGTAAATACAATATCAGATGATACTATATTGAAAGACTTATGGACCAAAAATAGACATTAAGATAATAATATGCCTTAAAATGGAGCAATAATATGTCTTATTGCTGTTTTTAAAGAGAATAGCTGACCTTGTGACACTCTAGTTTCTCTCTAAGTTTGACTGCAGCTAAAAAATTCTACTCTGTGTAACTGAAAGCCTCTTATCAGCTTTTTGCAGATTGACACATCATCCTCTTTAAACTTTCTAAAACAATGCAAAGTGTTCTCACCGTTTTTATGATTTCCTGCATGTTCCTGTGCCCAGTTCCTCTGTGCAGGAGCCTGGAACTTTATTTTAGTCAGGAGCTGAAGTGTTGATCCGGTTACTTCTTGCACAGTTGTATCACATCTCGGTGCCAGATACCACATACAAGAGGAAGTGGGTTTGACAGCAGAGGAGGAGGTGGTCACATGACTTTTGTTTTGGTGAATCGCTGACATGAGAAATATGTTTTAAACCATAGACTGTATATCAATGGACTGCTTATTGTCTATTACTTCCTGAAACCATAAGGAAGTGGCAGCTGGCTCCATTGTCGTAAAGAGTTGTATTCAACATCTGGCCATTCATTTTTCACTTGTGCCATGAGGCTTTTAAATAGAAATAGCTGAAGGTGCACTTCTTATTTTTGTTTTTATTGACCGCACTTGTGTCTTGTGTACTTATAGTTTATAGTGTATTGTCTGTATTGCATTGTTTTGACTTTTCCACTTATTGTTCATGACCAAACTTGCCCCTTGTTATAAATACAGTTGTTTTGATTGATTGGTAGGTGTGGTCAGGACTGCCATAACCACAGCTATGGCATGTGTTTACAGTTTCACAAATTAAAATAGCCACAGGTTTGGGCTTGGGCGAAACTGGGAGTTACATAGTACCATTTGCATTATTGGTATTATTGGTAATGCAAATCTAACACTTGGTCACTCTTCCCACTGTGAATAAATGTTTGTGAGGTTTATTTTTGATTTGATTTGGTGTGAATTGATGTGATGTTAAATGGAACTATCAGAATTTTTGCACTGATTTATGCTGCTTTGTCAGATTACCTCAGAACATTACATTACAATTTTTTATTCAAGGCGAATGTTCCTCTTGTTGGAGTAAAACATTTCAAAGTAACAATACAATACTATATGTGAAAGTGGCTGTACTTCCATCATATTATCTCATTATTGACAATAGAGAAATACAAAGCAGTCTCACAAAACATTTATTCAATTATGACACAGATAAAGATGCTAATGTTGCCGTCTGGTAATATTTCAGTCAGGTCCTAGAGCAGAGTGCAGGACTTCTTCAGGTCTCCTCCGCTGCCATTGGTCTTTGCTGTAAAATGCACAGCCTTTATGCTGCAAAGTAACAGTACACAGTGATAGTAGAGTAGTTAGGGGTTAACCTGTGTAAAGAATGTGTGTAATACTTCCACTGACCACAAAGTAAAGAGAATACAATGGTTAGTCTTTAAAGTAGATTAGATGTTAATGCACAATAGTCTTTGAGATAAGATACTGCATGCAAGTGTATGTGTTCAAATTAAAGCTGTGTATCATCAAATTATTCAAATTTAATTATCTCCAAGTCACTGAGGTCTTCCATCTGGCTAAGTAATATTGTATAGTAGTAGTATATAGTAACATTAACATTTTGAATCCATTCATCTTGATTCATCTATACCAGTGAAAACATGCAGATGACTTCAATGAACTTTGGTGGCTTAGTGGTTAGTCACATGACACACAATACAAGGCACAATTGACAGCATGCATGGAGCTGGACTGTTGTCATTGGAAATTCAGTTTGGTTCATATAATATTATGTTTATTAATTTGGTGATAAAACACGTTTACCAGAAATTAAATCAAGTAAAGCTCATTAACATCTCAATGGGAAATTTAACAATGGAACTTTGTAACAAGATCAATTTTACTAATAAGATATCACTAAACTAAAACAAACATGTAATGAAATGGCAAGGGCTCCAGAAATTGCTGCTGAAATGTTAGTATGCAATTCTTAGTTTAAATGGGCCAATGAGTAAAGCTTGGACTTTCGCCTGAGATCCAGAAGTCCAAAATTACATGCTTTGTGTGCAATATGTCACTCGTCCACGTATCGTACACGTACCTTTGGGCAGGACGTTCTTCTGGAAGTATTCAGGCATGTTCATGTTCCCGGGCGGGCGGTACTGGCCCACCACGAACACGGTGTTCCCATTAGTGGCCATGCCCACTCCCAGCTGCGTGCTGTCCTTCCACACCACCTGAGTGAAGTGTCCTGGAGACCACACCCACAAAAGTGAGTCCCACTGACCAAAATATAGGACATTTTCATATAAGCCTTTCATTGAATAAGGAAATCTCATAGGATTAAGGAAAAACTGGCTCAATTCAGATTTTTGATACAGGTTTTAAATACAAATATCCATCAGTAGCTCTGCAAGATCTTTATTTGAATTCACTTTCTCTGGATCAGATCTGATACTCAATAACAATACATACTGTAAGTGAAAGGCTAAATTAATTGAATTGATTTGGTCAGGCCCAGAGCCATGATAATATATTTTGCTTATGGGGTGCTGAGACAAGATTGTCCACAAAACACATTTTCTGTGCTTGTTTCCTATTTATTAATATTCCCTGCAATGCACAAAACTATCCACCAGGGGGAGCTGCAGCACCCTCAGCACCCTTAGTTCCCATGGCCTTGGTCAAGTCCATATACAAATGAACTAAGCAAATACATGTGGCGACACAGTCCTCATTCATTCA